>MU854341.1:0-185917 GCA_033296685.1 Parachaetomium inaequale
GGTAAAGGCAGGGCTCGGTGGCTTAGCTAGGGCCTCGAAGGTCTTCGGTCGATGTGGGTAGGCCTCTTTAGCCCCTTCCCGGGCTCTGGCCCCCTGTGGGCAGGCCCTCGACCACGTAGTGTGGGGGCCTCCACAGGTGGCATATCTAGTAGGGTGGCTACTATGAGTAGGGCATAGGGCCTCCCTAGCCTTACTACCCTCTCCGTAGGCCTTAGTTCTACACCGTGGGCATAGAGCTTCCTTCTGTGGGTAGTACCTCTGTATATACCCCTATTTCCAGTACTTGAAGCACTGGGTAGGGTCTAGAGCGGCCTAGTATGGTTCGCAGTCCCAGATCTAGGCCCTCTAGACTACTCCGTTGTTATAGGCCCTTCTAGCCTCTTCTTGGTCTCGCAGGGCTACTAGAACAGTGGCCTTCCTTCTTTCTAGGTCCTTGGGAAGCCTGAATTTAACCCTGTCCACTGACTGTAGGCCTAGCTCCTGCTAGAACTCTCCCTCGGTCAGCTCCTGTAAGTCCTTCTTTGAAAGGCCCTTTAGTAGTATAGCAAAGGACCGGTAGGCTTCCTTAGCCTGTTAGCTAAAGGCCTGTTAAATCCACTTACTGTTAGTCGAATGCCACTCCTTTAGAGCTGCTGTTTCGAACGTGATGATAGTATTACCACTAGGAAGGATATAGGCTGCGATAGCCCCCTTCTTGGTCGAGACTTGGTTGACTGCTTGGACTACCTCCTATAAGGTCCTCTTAGTCTAGTTGGCTGTATAGCCTATAGCCTGTACTAGGATCTCCTTCTAGATCCTAGCCGGTACTACTTTCTTTAGTTGAGTAGCAAGGGGCTGTGGGAGGCCTTGGGAGGCTACTATAGCCTAGGTCTTTAGTTCCGGGGCCTTGGAGGCTGTAATAGCTACTCTAACCTCCTCTATAACAACCTTTCGAAGGTTAGCTAGTGGGAGGTCGTCTAGCTTGTATAGGCTCTATAGGGCCTGTTGTAGGTCTTCGGCAAGGCTTTTAGCTTCTTCTGTTTTTTCCGGACGAACTAGTTCGACTAGTCGTTTAATAATATTATTGATCGAGGGCTTTGAGGTACCCTTTGGGGCACTGGAGCCCTTATTTGCTAGTGCCATTGGTGTAGGGTAGGCTGCTCGGGGTGTAAGGTAGGGGTGTAGGGTAGGCTCCTCGGGGTGTAGGGTGGGCTGCTCGGGGTATAGGGTAGGCCACTTGGGGTGTAGGGTAGGTCGGATGAGGCTGGTCGATCGGCTTGGCGGCTGGTGGCTGGTGGGGTGGTTAGTTTGACGCTGGTGAGTGGTCTGGTGGTTGGTCTGTGCAGTGGCACGTGCGTGCGTGAGGGATTTTCAGCGCTGCGGTCGCTGCTCGCACCCTCAATTCGGGGCACCCTGCGCGGCCACGCAAGGGCTACCGCGCAGATAAAACTAGTATCACTAGATAGAGCTTTTTGAGCTCTTTCCAATGGTACTAGTTTTGTCCGTTTTGGCTAGGTTGCGGGCGAGATGCAAGAATCGGAAAAAGTTTAGGGCTAGAATTTAAAGGTTATATATATATATAAGTATAAGAGTTATATATATATATAGGTGCAAGGGTTATATAGGTGCGAGGATAGTATAGATTCGTTTAATACTAATATTGAGGCTAGATTCATGTAGCTATACCTAGACTGAAGGGTAGATCTAGTAAAAGTGCTCGAGTGGTTATGTCACAAACTCACACTTCGGCTTCCGTACGAAGTCCTCCGTGCTTGCTTGCCGTCTCAGAGAGTGGGTCCACTCATTGACCAATCAAATCGGATAGACGCATATTTGCTGCAAGATAAATTCTCCCAAGAAAGCTCGGGCAAGCTTTTCAACTTTTCCTCTTCATCACAGCCAGAGATCAAAGGGCCGCAAGCTGCTCATCTTGCACGCCCTTTGCCAATGGCCGGCCACAGACATCCGGCTGCTTCAAACGCTAACAGGAACATGGCTTGAGCAGCCGTGGTCAGGCGATTCACGTGATGGCGCGCCCGCCGGAAGCTTATTGAAGCTTGGAAATCCTCGGAGGGGCATTTCCCCTCAACGCAACACCCATCAACACAGAAAATGTAAGTCGGACCACCCCATCGACACGTTCCGCTCTCTCCGGTTGCATGATGCATCCAATAGCATGTATTACCTGAAAACACTTTGATGTATTCTCTAATCACCAAGATCTCTGACAACCACTTCTCCATCCATCTTATTTTCACAAGCACCGTTGCAGCTCAGAAGGCTAACAGCCTGCCAAAGCGAGGACCATGACCCCGACACCGCCCCAAGGCCACTTCAACATCCTATACTTTGCCAGCGCCGGCTCGTACACGTCCAAGAATGTCGAGGCCCTGCCGGCGCCGCTGCCGCTGCGGAAGCTCTTTGGCACGCTTGAGGAGCGGTACAAGGGCATCCGGGCGAGCGTGCTCGACCATAGTCTGGTCACGATAAACCTGACGTATGTCGAGGTACCGGACGACGAGGTTGCCGCGGACGGGGAAGAGGTTGTGATACAGGAAGGCGACGAGGTCGCGATTATTCCGCCGGTTAGCTCGGGGTGACGGAGCACCGTAAAAATACAAGCCATTGAACCAGACCATTCCCATGTGCCAACCAGCAGTACTTCGTATCAAGCATCAAGATCCGAAGCCTAAAAACGGCGCGTCCTCCAAACGCCCATCTCAACCCACCCTCAACCATCCCGCCTCCCCTTCCAAGCCCTCCATGGCGTGCCCCAACCCTCGGGTTGTATCCCCCCCTTGCGTGTCGCCAAACCGCAACAGCCACCTCAACGAACCCCAACACAAGCAACGTCGACACAACAGCCCCGAGCACACTTAACCCGATGATACTCGATACCTACGGCCGAGTCCCGACCCCCTAGTTTTTGTTCGTAAGGGATTTTTGGTTGCTGTTTTGTTGTGCCTTTTCGCTTCAAGCGGCGAGAGGCGATAGTGTAGGTCATCGCTGAGTTTGCAAGATCACAGGAGGTCGACAGTGTTAATAAATGAGCTTGATGATGATGAACTGGATGTTACAATGTGGGCTGTGCTTCGATGGAAGGGTAAGCGGGCGCGGGGCAGAGGAAGGGGTGTGATGCCGTTTCTGTGAGAACCCTCAGCTAAGTCCTACATGGAAAGGTTTGTGATGTTCCCATACCAGCCTTGGTTGAACCAAAATGGTCCTAGGATTTAGAAACACGCAGCCCTCTAGACTTTTAAACCAGCCGCTCTACCTGGCTATGCGATCCCTGGCATGAACAAGTAAACATTGACCCGGAAACCCCCCATGCAGCATCGCCATAGAGTAACCACCTCTCTTCTAACTCCTGACAATACTCCTCGCCCTCCTCCTCTCGTCCTCATTCAGCACCCACTCCATCTCGCCCTCCTCGCCCTCCAGCTCCTCCCACTCCTCCTCCTCCATATTCGCCACCATCAGCACCTGCGCCGTGCGCCCAAACACCTCCCGCACCGCATAATTCCCCTTACTGATGGCCCCAATGATCCCGCCAAAGTCCCGCTCCATGCGGATCGCGCCGTAGGCGCTCGTCCGCCCGCCGGCGTAGCTCCACACGCGCTTCTCGAGCACGCGCGCCAGGTAGTCGGCCGTCAGGTCCAGCAGGGTGGTGTAGGTGCGCGGGGTCAGCAGGCGCGCGACGGGCCGCATGAGCGCGTCCCAGCCGCGCTCGAAGGCGCGCGGCACCTGCTCGAGCACGTCGTCCAGGTCAGGCGCGGCGGCGCCCCCGAGGCCCCCCTGGTCGTCGTTCTGCCCCGCCGCGACGGCCTCGGCTAGCTCGTCCTCGGTGAGGGCGTAATCTGCGTCGCGGAACGTGTCGGCGAGCACGGGCCGCAGCCGGGGTTTGATGACTTGGCTGAAGAGGACTTTGATGCCCTCGGCGAGGAGCTCGGTGGTCTTGGCTGAGAAGGAGGCGTTGAGGTTGTTGAGGCGGGCGGCGACGTCGGCGGCGTCGTTGTGGAAGGGGAATGCGTCTTGGAGGGGTCTGGCGTGCGACGCGCCGTTGGGGTGTTGTTGCGGGTCGGCGGGCTTGAGGAAGTTGGCGACGATGCGGGCGAGGTAGTCGTTGGCCATGTCGAGGCTGTTTATCAGGACGATGAACGAGATGATGGTGTTCTCGGGCGGGAGGTTGCCCTGGACGGTGGCTCGGGGGTAGGATTCGTCGCGCATCTTGCGCTGGATCATGCCGACAAAGTCGGAGCCGAGGAGGCTGGCTATTGTGGGGAGGACAGAGTCGATGACGCCTCGTTGGGACGTCGAGATGGACCTGCGGATGACGGTGTTGACGATGTACATCACGACGTCAACGGCGGAGATGATGAATGGGGGGTTGCTGTCTATTGACCGGCTCATGCTGAGGGACAGCCCGCAGGGCGATTCGTCCAGCTGGAACGCCTTCTCGACGGACCGCCGGAAGAAGAATGTCGTGAGGACGTTGTACGGGTCGACGAGCTTTCCTGAGACCTTGCGGCTCAGGTTGGATTTGACGAGAACGTCAGGCACGGCGAGCGACGCATCGTCGGATGAGCTTGGGTCCTAGAGATGATTAGCTTCATAGTAGGCCCCCGCCAGTCATTCTCGAACATACCTTGCACTTTCCAGCAAGGAACCGCGAGTAGACCGACCACTTCTCGAGCATGACGGCAATCTCAACCAACAGCGCGTCCACCTCCCTCATATTGACGCCCTCATCCTCGCTGTTGCGCGCATCGTTGGTGCCGCCGCCAGCCGCGGGCGAGTTCACCCGTGGTGTCCCTCCAAAGCCCCGTTGCTGTGGCAAGAAGCTCTGCACCAGGAAGGAAAAGGGGTAACTCTTGACGTCTGTCAGGCGCCGGTCCACCGTCCGGTCGTCGCTCCACGAGTCGAGGATAATACCGCCCTGGACATCAGCCTCCATCTGCAGCCGCTCAATGACCCTGACCATCTTGCCCGTCCCGTAATGCCTCTCCACCAGCCCGCCATGCGCCTCCACGATACGCGCAATATGGTCGAACAGCCTCGTCAGGGCATTCGCAAAGAACACCCCATCCTTCCTCCCCTGCCCACCCCCGGGACCCGAGCCCTCCTTCAACGACGCCCTCGCCTCGCCCGCCACGCCCTGACAGACATACTGCCCGTACACATCCAGGCCAACATCCCCCCTTCCGATCAGCGGAAACAGCTTAAAGAACCTCGTCACCTTGGCCGCGTCCCCCTCGGCCGCAGCCTTCTTAAACTCCCTCAAGAACAAACTACACAGACTCTCCCGCGCCTCCTCGAGCGTAACCCACGGCGGATCGGGCACCTCGACGGTCGGCACGACGGCGGCGGCAAACCCACCCCTGACGATCTCGTCCGGCACCCTTGCGGCGCGGCTGATATACCCGGCGGCGGCCTCCCAGTCCTGGGGCGCGCCCATACTCCCCACGACGCCCGCCACGCACGCCTTCAGCTCGGCGACCTGCTCGACCACGCGCAGCGTGTCCTCGACGCGCTGCTTCTCGAGGTCGAGCGCGCGCACGCGGCCCGACAGGCGCGCGGCCGTGTCCGCTGCCGACGCCAGCATCGCGTTGGAGATGCTGCGCGCCGAGAGCACCTGGGCGCCGAGCCCCGCGCGCAGGTTGTCCAGGCGCGAGAGCGAGCGGGTCAGGTCGGCGTGGGTGCCGAGGAGGGTGCCCAGGTGGGATGTGAGGGCGGACTCGCGGGCGTGCAGGGCGGCGAGGGCGGTGCGGATCTCAGCCGGGGTGGTGGCGGTGCGGAGGGCGGCGGAAGGGTCGGGGTCTTTTTTGGGGGGTTGTTTAGTTGATGTGGTGGTGGTCGTTGTGGTCGTCATGGCGGACGGAGGATGAGATGGGATGCTGCTGCTGCTGTTATTGACGGCAGGCATCGTGGCGGGTGTGGTGCGGGCGGCGCCATTGGGGAGGGCTGACATTGGTACTGCCGTCGCGACAATGGCGGGGCATTGCTGCAGTGCGCCGGAGGGTGGAAGTGGTGATGCCCCGCTGGCGTTGCTCTCGAGGTTGACGCTGTACTGCGTATTCGTTAACTTGGCTCGTGTCAATTGGCAGCGTCTAGCTCCCGTGTCAGGTACGATACAAAATTGGACCGGTTTTAACCAATCAGCAACTCTAATGCAAGGTATTTTGAGAGTGTAATTACAAGCCGCGTAACACATTTAAGCTGAGCCTTGAACCATCCCTCAACCATTCGGCAGACTAACAAACAAATCGACCGAAAAATCCAAAATCGAAAACAACCTAAAATCCCACAAACCCTTCCTACTACCGGCTACTGCCGCAAAATATCCTTCGCCGCCGTCAAGTCGGCAATCTTGCGGGCCAGCCGCTCGCGCGACTCCCTGATGCTCGGCGACTCGCCCGCAATGGCCTCGAGCTGGTCGGCCCTGAGCCCAATCACCCACTCCTGGCTCAGCACCCCCAGCGGCGTCGACGGCCCAAAGAGCAGCCGGTAGTTGACGGCCTGGTTGAGCACGTTGTCGACGAAGCGCTTGCGCGCGATGTCGTAGTACGCGCTGAGGTCGTCGTGCAGCTTCTCGACCACGTCCTCCATGTTGGACTTCTTCTCGGTGGCGCTCCGGACCTGCTCGATGGTCACCATGTTGCGGTAGTCGCCGTCGAACGAGAGGAGCTTCAGACGGTCCGCGATCCGCTCGCCGCGCGACCGCTGCCGGCTCTCGTTGAAGTGGTAGTCCAGCGTATACGGCTTGGCGTCGCGCTCCGCCGCCACGAGGAAGTCGGCTGCCGCCATACCGGCCTCGTACTGTTGCAGCAGTTCGTCGAGGATGGTCGACCACAGCTCGTCGCGCACGTTGGGATCCAGGCAGACGTCGCGGAGCGCAGCCGTGATGAACCGGTGGATGGCCACGATGACCCTGCTCATGAACGCCTTGCTCATCGTGGGCCATTTGCTCGACTGCTCTTTCCACGCACCCGCCCAGACGGCGCTGCTGAAGGTGCCGAGGTCCATCCCGCGAGATCGCGTGTATAGTTCGCTGATCCACTCGGTAATGCCGTCACGCGGGTAATCGACCTCGAACTCATGACTGATGATGCTCTCGAGCTCGGGAAAGTCTTCTGGGTCGATGGCTTGCGCAAACTCCAGAATACGGTTCGCGCTCGAGTTGCCCTGCAAGTGAACGTCCTCGACCTCCTCTTCCTCGTTAATGGTCTCGAACTCACGGAGAGCTGCCCTGTCCTGGAACTCCTGGCTGAAAGCATCGGCGAGGTTGACCACCTGCGTCACGAGGCGGAGCTCGATCGAGTTCTCAAACGCGCTGTCGCCGGCGTACTGCGCCTCGAGCGCCTGCCGCACGCGGTTTTGGAATTGCCCGGCGATGCTGCTAAGGAACCGGCGCTGCTCGTGCTCGTCCTTTCGCGACGGGCCCAGCGAGTTCCGCTCTCGCTCCGCAGATTGGAGCATGTCGCTAATGTCCTTGCGCAGTTTCGGGAACTCCCGCCGGGCCATGTGTCCCAGGAGTTCCGCGAGGCGCGCCTTGAGCGCTCTGACACCGACCCTCTCCGACGGGAGGGCGTTCCACGGCGCCTCCTTGAACAGGTCCTCCCGGCGCCCAAACTCGGCGTCGCACTGGTCCGCGCCGCGGCTTCTGACGAGGTAGTACCCCAGCGTCAGCTGCTTCTTCTTGCCGCGGACGATGTTGCAGACCGACGCCTTGGCGCTCGGCTCCGTGACCAGGTCGGGCTTGGTCAGGATGCCCAGCGTGCGCTCGCCGTTGGGGTCGTACTCCTCGGCCATGGTCAGGATCTCCTGGTTGGAGATGTCGATGTTGCTGGGCAGCACGGCCAGGATGACGGTGCGGCTGTCCTGGATGTACCAGCGCACCATGTTCCTGACCATGACCATGTCTTCTTTCGTCGTGACGCCCGCCGTCGGCGTGCGGAAGATGCCCGGCACGTCGATCACGGTCAGGTAGTCGACCGCCGGGCCGCAGATCTCGATCTTGAGCACGTCCTCGCTGAACACGCTGCCTGCTTGCGGGGGGGTGTGCGTCGGGACTGACATGCTAGGGTCGGGGATGTCATCGGAGTCCGAGGCAAACTCGTCGGAGGCGTAGCCAGAGTCGGGACTGCGCTTCATGCGGATGCCCATCCGGGCGTTGACCTATGGGACGTCAGTCTACCTCCCTCTCTCGACGCTTATTCAGTGGTACAAACCTCATGCAAAATAGACGGGAACCTGGCCCGAAAGTCGTCCGGCGACAGCGCATCCGTGCGGTACCCCTCGACGTGCTTCTTGTGCGCCTCGGACGCGTTCGGCCCCGGGATAATGCTGACCTCGACGCGGGAGACGTCGTCGCGCCGCTGCGTGATCTGGGTCGCGTAGCGTGTGCACAGCTCCACGTCGCGCGGGAACGGGATGCCCGTCAGACTTTCGAGGAGGGATGACTTGCCCGAGCTCTGGTCGCCCACGACGACGAGCTGGCAGTGTAGTATGGTTAGCCTGGCCAGCCGGGGGTGTGAGTTACGGGGGGACGTACCTGCGGCAGCGGGACATGCTTGCCGATGTTCCTCTCGCGGAGCTTGTCGATCTTTCGCAGGAGGGAGGCACTGACGAGCAGGTCTTGCTGCTGGGCCGGTGGGGGTTGCGCCATGGTAGAGAGGGATCTCTGTCAAAATCGAAAGAAGTCCAAGGTACGGTTCAAGCTCGACGATCAGGAGAATAAGCTAAGTTGTATAAGGTCCAAGCAGGTAAGAGTAAGAGTGACTATCGAACTGGTAGTAAATTGTGGATAGGTTCAGACCATCGAAACAGTCGTCCCCACCCCCATTCTTATACCTCTCAACGCCCATCTCTGGCACGTCTACTACTCGAACAGCAATGTACATCCCCAACCGCGAGGCCACCCAAGGCATAACCCCCAAGGCAGATAGCCAAGGTAGGTAAAAGGCAGAACACGCACACACGAAACGCCGCAGCGCTAAGATGCCTGCCTCCCCGCTTGTCTGCAATTCGCCGGCCAACATGAACGCGGCCTGTTGCGGTAGGCCTCACCGGCTTGGGTGGGGGGTCAGGCTACAAGTAGATCTACCGTTAATAGACGGCCGGTCGCGGTTCAGCATACCTTCAGGGTTGTAGGCCTCAGTTAGCGGCCGAACAGGCAGATATCGATGGTTACCGGGATGGTGCACAGCGTACTACCAATGTACATGCACACTTGGTAGGTAGGTAAGGTATACATACATACATAGGTAGCCTTGCCGCTCCCATCCCTCCCTCGCTCCCCGCGCTCCCCACCCGCATTCCCGCCCGCACTGCATTGCATCAATCCCGGCCGGGCGTGTAACGTCGTTGGGTGGGTGTTGGCGGGGCTTGGCCGAGTTGGCCCGGCCGGCCGGCGCCTGTACGAAGCACCTCATCCCAGACTGCATGATGAGGCTTGGTTCCGATGTTGGTTCAAGGGTTCTTGGCAGGCTTTCTTCGGCATTCAGCTGAACTCGGCGGCACTTATTGTGGAGCCTATTGAACGGTGTTGGCGTTGGCGGATTGCCGGTATTGGTGAGAGGTAGGCGCCTTGATCCCGGGTATTAGTTGGTAGGGAGTGGGGGTTTCCCGGAGGTAGTTCTCCACACCTAGTCCTGGGGGTGCTCCGGGCTCCGGGGCTTCAAGTTGCCCTGGGCTGCGGGCCGTTCGGGGTTCCACTTCCACAACTCGGACCTACCTATCGAGGAACGTAAGTCAATCGCATGGGTTTTGGACGGTACCCGAGTGGTATTTCTACGTGGACATGTCCGTCGACCGAACCTGAACCTAACCCACAATGAGAAGGGACATGGCAGCTCTGGGTTCCTCAGCAATGGAGGAGTGTGTTCTTCAGCACAACCGTGTCATGAGGAGGAAAATTGCTACAACTAGCCGCCTTCCGCCATGTCGTATGTACAGCCCCGAATTTGTCGTCGGGTTTAGTTAACAACTTGTTGTTAAGTACACAGCATAGCCGTCCAAGTATAGTACTCGATACACACAACCCGCACGTATTCTCAAAACTCCAAACCAAGTTCCCAACACCACCAGGTCGCGCCAGCTCACCAACTCCAACCCAAACCACATTTATTATCGTACTACAGCATAACCAATACTCATCCACATCATTCAGCCAGCTAAACCGCCTGACTATACCCCCCGCCCACAAACCCCCTCCTCCCCTTCCCATACCGCCACCACTTCCTCCCCTCATCCACCCAAAACACGCTACTACACAGCACCAACAACCCCAACAAATCCCTGATCCCAAGCGCCTCCGTCTGGAAAACCTCCTGCAGCCAGGGGAAATACACCACCGCCAACTGACCCATCAGACTCCCCGCAACAGCCCAGTTAAACAGCACATTACTCCACAGCCCGACCTCGCCGCGCAGCACGCTCTTGCTCTCGGAGCGGCAGGTCAGCGCGTTGAACATGTCAAAGAGCACGAAGCACGTGAAGGTCATGGTGGTGTCGCGGCGCGTGACCTGGCCGTCGCCGAGCATCTCGCGCGTGTAGACGAGCATGGTGCCCGCCATGACGACGGCCGCCTGCGTGAGGACGCGCGTGAGCAGGCGCCGCGTGAGGACCGCGTCGCCGCGCCGGCGGGGGGGGCGGTTCATGACGTCCTTGTCGACGGCTTCGACGCCGAGGGATTGGGCTGGGGGGCCGTCCATGATGATGTCTATACCCAAAATTAGTGGGTGGGGAAGGGGGGGAGAGGGGTAAGGGGGGCTTACTGATCCAGAGGATCTGCATTGCGTTGAGCGGGGACTTGAACCCCAACGCGGTGCAGATCAGGACGAGGGAGAGGCCGGCGGCGCTGGTGGAGAGCTGGAAGGTGAGGAAGTTTTGGATGTTGTTGAAGATGGCCTTGCCCTCTTCGATGGCGTGGAGGATGGTGGAGAAGTCGTCGTCCGTCAGGATCATGTCGGCGGCTTCCTTGGCGACGTCGGTGCCGTGCATGCCCATGGCGATGCCGATGTCGGCTTTTTTGAGGGCTGGCGCATCGTTGACGCCGTCGCCCGTCATGGCGACAATATCGCCGCGGGACTGGAGCGCCCGGATGATTTTCAGCTTGTGGTCCGGGTTTGTCCGCGCAAAGATGGTCGTGTGCTCCATTGCTCTCGCGAGGTCCTCGTCCGACATGGCGTCGATTTCGTCGCCGCGGAGGACCGGCTTGATGGTGATTTGGTTTGATGTATGCGTGGTGGGGGCAGCAACCGCCATGCCCAGCTGCTTGCCGATAGCGAGCGCGGTGGTCTCGGCGTCGCCCGTGATCATGATGACCTTGACACGGCCGCGCATCAGCTTTCTAATGGAGCGTCCAACGCCAGGCCGAGGCGGATCACTCATGCCCACCAACCCTGCAAAGCTGAGGCCTCTGTACTGCTCCTCGACGCCATGATGAACAGGGCTATCGGCTCGGTCGGCGCCAGGGGTGTTGCTCCTCGCGCCAGACCTGCTCCTGGATTTTGCAACAGGCCCGCTCGCAAAGGCCAAGACCCTCAGGCCCGTGGAAGCCATCTGCTCGGCCGCCTCCAGAGCCTCCTGCCGCCGGGCCGTGTCGAGCACAATCTCCCTGCCATCCTTGGTGACATAGGTATCGCAAGCTTCGAGGACCTTGTCGATGGCGCCCTTCATGTAGGCAAATTCCTTATCATTCTTCCCGCCCTCGGTGCCAATCGTGACGCCCATCCACTTGCGCTCGGAGCTGAACGGCGTCTCGGTCACCCGGGGTCCGATAGAATCGCGGACGTCATGCTCCTTGAACCGATCCAGCAGGTCAAGCATGGCAACGTCGGTGGGCTGGCCGACCCAGCGCGTGTACGTCGACGAGTGGCCCCTATTCTGGGTCGACGACAGGACGGCTCTCGCAGCCGCGCCGTTTTCGGTGTATTTGCGGGCGAGGCGCGCATTGTTAGCAATATTACCAATGCGCATGATCCTGAGCGCAGCAGGTTCAAGCTTGGTCTCTGCTGCCTCATCGTCGGATTCAACATCAACAGCATCGTTTGTGCCAAAGTACCACATCTTGGCAGTCGTCATGTGGTTCATGGTCAGGGTTCCTAGCCGGTATTAGCTCAGTTATTTTCCGCGATTGAAGGTCCCCTGCTTACCTGTCTTGTCCGTGCAAACCACGTTGACGGACCCCAAGGTCTCAACCTTGGGCATCCTCCGAACAATTGCATTGTGCTTGGCCATCCGGTGGACGCCGAGAGCGAGCGTCACGGTAACGATAATGGGTAGGCCCTCGGGAATCGCCGCGACAGCCAGCGAGATAGAAATGGTGAAGATTTCGAGCAGCTTCTTCCCCTGGAACCAGCCGATGAGCGAGATGAGCCCGATGATAACGAAGGACGCCTTGCTCAGCTGGGACCCCAGGTCATCCATGGAGATCTGCAGCGGCGAGCGAGGGCTCTCGGTGCCAGACACGCTGGTTGCGATGGTACCAAAGTGTGTATCGCCGCCAGTCGCAAACACAACCCCCTGCCCATGCCCGGATTTCACGAGCGTCCCCATATACGCAATGTTGTGCGGCCCGTCGTGGTCCGACTTCGCATGCCCCGCCGACTGTCCGCCAGGGGCTCCGCCAAAGGATGGCTGGGGCAGTTGCAAGGTCGCGTTGCCATAGCTGGGAACGCCGATCGCGCGACGGGGACGGGTGTTTGCCGTGACTCTGACGGGCTCGTTCTCGCCCGTGAGATTCGAGACATCGATGGTCAAATCGGCGGCCTTGGTCACTCGGATATCGGCGGGGATGCGGTCGCCGGTGGTGAAGAGCACCAGATCCCCAGGTACCAGTTGTGCAGCCATGACTTTTGATGACGTCGCCTCGAGAACCTCTTCTTCAGGAGTAACCGAGCCGGAGGTGGGAACATCAGGGGTCTTGTCACCAAGCCCCGGCCAATTTGGCGAGCGCGCGCTGGGAGAGGCGCTGGGAGCTTGTTTCCGCACAAGATGCGCATGGTTGGGGACGAGGTGGTTGAGCGCCTCGATCGACTTCTCGGAGCGGTACTCCTGCACAAAGCCCACGCTGACCACGATGGTCACTGCTACCGTGATGCTCACAGCGTCGTCCATGTTGCCCACCAGAATCGACGCGCCGGCGGAGACCAGGAGCAGGACGATAAGCGGCTCCTGGAACTGCTTAATGAAGCGCAACCATATCGGCTCGGGCTCATCGTGGGGGATCTCGTTCGGGCCGTAGTCGCGTAACCTCGAGAGGGCTTCGGCGGGCGTGAGGCCATGCGTGAGCGATGTTTTCAGTCGTGCGGCGACCTCGATTGAGGTTAGGGCCGAGTATTCATCGGCGATAGTCTGGGCAAATGCCATTAGCACCCTGCGCGGTCCCTATATACACTGCCGGGAGCCTACTCTTGACTGCGCCGATGTCGTCCGCGGGCTCATCCTGGGGGAGGCGGACGGCGATCGCTCCAGCTCCATCGGGACTCCTCCTGACCCTGGCTCGTGCGAGTTCTGGTAAAGCGGCAGGGCATCGCCGTTATCTTTCCGCGTGAATCGATCCATCTTGGAGTCCGGGCGAGAGAAAAGCAGTGCCGCGGGACGTGGGCGCAAAGGACCCCGGGGGGGAGTCGATGGACCAACTGAACGTCATCAACGGCTGCAGCAGCGGCAGCGGCAGCGACAGAAAGAAAAGGGGAAAATGGGTATCCGAGCTCCAATCAATACATCAGAAGGGAAGCAACACCATTGCCGGCGCAGGAGACTTTTTGCCGTTTCAATCGAGGTCCGGGCGAGGGTTGGAGGTGGAAACCTGGCGGACAATGGACCGAGCCGAGACTCGCTGCTCGTGGAACGTGTTTTATTCAAGCTTTGCCATTCCCTGTTCGGCGCTCGACCTGCAAACAGGGGTGCGTGCAGCGAAGAAGGGGCGCGGGCCAGGCACCATGCGCCTTCGGCTTGGCGTCTTGTGGTACGAAGTACATTTCAATATCTGTCGCATACAACTGCACAAGACCACATTGTTACCAGGTAGGTATGATATTGAGCCTCGAGTCTAGGTTCATGAGATGGCATTGTTACTGAGTAACGATTGAGATAACGGGGATACATGCGCCATTTCTAGGAGTCCCAACGGAGCTGGTAAAGATATCCGTCCGTATCGAAGTTCTGTTACGAAGTATCGTTCCAGGAGACGCTTTCGCAGCGTCAAGAAAGCACGAAGAGAGAAAGCAACGAGCCGAGTGGTAAACTGATGAAACCGTTTGAGTATGAGCATCAGAGGCGAGCCACGGGGTACGGCATGCCTTGCCCGAGAATTGTTGTTTAAACTTTTAATGTGAGACACGTCCGCTTCCGTACGGATATGTAATTACCTAGTTGTGAAATGTTCCCTGTATTCGTAACTTGCTCCGGCCAATCCACCACTCCACGTGACTGTTGCCTGATGGACTGGAGCCGACTCGGTGGCTGGTGGGGCCACCCCAGCCTCTCAAATTTCGCAGGGGCTTGATTGCTTGATTTTCAAGAGCTCGCTGCACATTCCCACAACCGCCGCCCCGAACCGACCACATCCCCTCCCTCTTCACCTGCAATTCGACTTCGCTTCATCTCACCCATCGCCTCTTACTTGCTGCCGCATCCGACCCGATGCCCATTGCACTATCCAAAACGACCATTGTCGACAACCTCGACGGTTTTTCTTGATTGCGCGAGTCCTGTGCCGACGTGACTGGACGAGCTTCAGCGCGCCATTGCCCAAACAACGCTACGCGCGTTCTCGTGTTTACCTCCACCTCCCGACAACCCACCCACCACCGCAGCTGCCCCGCCGTCGCGTCCCTTTCGTCGCGCGCCGACACCTCATCGATTAGACGTCCCGACAATTGCCGTATTACTACCGCGCTGTCATTGATTCGCGCATATTGCTTTCGTTGCTACCGTCGCCGCCATGTTCTGGTCCGGGACACTGCTCAGTGCCACCGGCCCCTTGGCCAAGGCATGGCTCTCTGCCAACCAGGAGCGCAAGATCTCCAAGGTCCAGATTCTGCAGCACAACCTGCAAGACAGCGTCGACGCCATCATCGCCCCCAATGACGCCCCCCTCGCCCTCAGGCTCAGCGGCCAGCTACTGCTCGGCGTGGTCCGCATCTATAGCCGCAAGGCGCGTTATCTTCTGGATGACTGCAACGAAGCCCTGATCAAGATCAAGATGGTATGGCCTTTTTTCTGATAGAACCTTTCTGATGCACCATATTGACGCGTCCAGGCTTTCCGATCCACCGGCAACCATGACATCCCCACGAATTTGCATGCGACGACCAAGGAGTCCCTCATGCTCCCCGATACCATCACGCCGTATGATAACCTCGACCTTCTGCCACCGCCGAGCTCCGAGTTCCTTGCTTCGCAACTCGAAGAAGTGACGGCGACCCCGATAAGTAGCCGAAAGGCTGCCGTTCGCCCCCTCAACCGCGACATCAACCTTCAGGAGGACTTCAACAACAGTCAGTTCCTGCAGGATACCACAGGCGACGATGACGAGCTGGCCCTCGCGAACATGGACGACCTCGACTTGGAGCTCGACTTCGGCATGGATATCGATGAGCGCCCGACCAAGCTGATGGACAAGAGCGTGGAAATGGGCAGAGACGTGCCTGCTGCCAGGCCAGTCGAGGAGGACATGTTCAGCGAGCTGGATATGGGCGGCCCGAGCAAGGATCGGCAGACGCGTGAACCCTCGCTGGGCCTCGATCTCGACTTTGGCGATGGCATTCAAATTGCCGACGGGGAGGGCGATATCCAAATGGCCGACGACGACCTCCAGTTTAACCTCGGAGATGAGTCCGCCATGCCCGGAGCTACTCGCCCGGACATGAGCCGCGCGCGGATTTCCGAGTCCCCGCTGTCCGACATCGACGAGGAATTTGCCAAGGAGGTCGAGATGGAGTACAGCCGGCACATGAACACCGACATGTACGAACCGGGCGATGACCCGACGGCGTCCATCATTCGGGCGCCACAGCGGCAGAAGAAGAAGAAGCTGCTTCAGCCGGACGATCAAACCATGCTGTCCAACGCCCAGATCAAGGAGCAGCAGGCGAAGCGTGACAACATTCTCAAGCCGCAGTCATTCCTTACGCACGATCCGTATATCGTTGGCCTGATGGATCTCCACAAGAACGGCGGCTTTGTCCACAACATTCTGTTCGAGGGGCGCAGTGATGGCTGGGCTCCCGAGCTCAAGGGTCTTTTGTCTCTCGGCTCCATCCGGCCCAATGAGCTGAAGAGGAAGAGAGATAGCGGTGTCGCCGATATGGACAGCGAGGATGAGCAGGGCGCGTCCAAGTCCCCGCGTCTAGAACTTCCTGAGGACGAGACCGTGCTGGGCCTTGACGGGTCGATTGCAGGCAACCAGAGCATTGCCGCAGACGGCACCGTGCTCGAAATCCCCGCCGATGATACTGTCGTTTTCCACGGCGACGACGAGGATGAGCGGCCCGGCTCCAGGGGAGGCGCGCCCACCAGCCCCATGCCCGCCTTCGACGACACAACCATGCCTATTGTGCACCCCGCCGACAACGGCCCCGTGTCCATCGGCACTAAGCATGCCGTGCACATCCTCCGCGACCTGTTTGGCGCCGACGCCGCCACCAACGCCGATAAGCGCAAGCACACGGCCGTTGTTTTCCAGGATCTGCTGCCCGAGAAGAAGACATCCAAAGCCGATGCCACCAAGATGTTTTTCGAGTGCCTGGTGCTCGCCACCAAGGACGCCATCAAGGTCGAGCAGCCCGAGGGCTCCCTCGGCGGCAAAATCCGCGTCCGCGGGAAGCGCGGGCTGTGGGGTGACTGGGCCGAACGCGAGGCCGGTGGTGAGGTCGCCCGCGAGCAGCCCCTGCCGAATCAGCCCGAGCATGCCGTGCAGTCGTCTGCCGCGGTGGCTGTTGAGGCGTAGGGGTCTTCTTCTGTGGTTGATGCGTGACGGCGCAGCACCTTTAATACTGCGGTAGCTTCTGGTCCGGTTCATTGTACAGCATTATTCCTTGTTGTCTCGGTTGGTGGCATGTTCGGTTGGGCGTCGGAATCTTTGTTTTGACTTCCTTCTTTCTCGGTCGTCAATGGCGTTTGGCGCTCCGGGAGACTGGGAGATACCATTGTTGGAGGGCTCAGTCTGATTGGGGCAAAATGTAGGTGGTAGGGGTTCTCGTCCGGGTGCGAGAGATGGTCATTTTTGTTTGTGATAGGGGTTGGTATGGGCATTAGTTTGGAGGATTGGTGACTGGGCGAGCAGGCTGCTCTCGATGCCTTTGGTTTGTGGGGATTACAAGTGTACCTTCTAGCTGTAGGATACATACAGCTGCAGGAATCTTAGATAGCGATTGAATCAAACCGTTGAGTAATGCCATTGAATTAGCTTGCGATACTGGTGTTTGTGGTTAGACATGACATGGAACTTGCGGCCTACCGTTGAAAGCCGCATAACAACGAGCTTGGGTGCGGTATGGTAGGCAGAGCAGATATCTACTAACAGGCCATTTCACGTATACATTTCCGCATCTACTCAGCGAGCCAGGAAACAAGGAAATGCAGTCATTGATATTTCCATAGGTAATATATGTTCTCATCAACCTCATTCATTCCTTGGGCAGTCCCTCCGGGTTGGCAAGCACGGGAACCTAGACCAACCCAACTCGACCCATTTCTCAACCTAGGCTTAAACATCTTTTCAACAACCCTCGATTACACCTTCAACCCCTCCACCTTCTCCGCCAGCTTCTGCTCGTCCTCGATGCCCGAGTACTTGTTGATCCAGCCGAGTACCTCACGGTGCCAGACGAGCGAGTTCTCGTGCTTCAGCACCCACTACACGGCGCCATCGTTAGCAATCAAGAGAAATTCGCAGCGCTGCTTATGAAGGCATAGATAGGGCGGTCTCACGTGGTTCTCGTCGGGGAACATAAGCAGCTTGCTCGGCACCTTCTTGGCCTGCAGCACGTTGAACGCCGCCAGGCCCTCGGTGACGGGGAGGCGGTAGTCCAGCTCGCTGTGGATGATCTGTACGTATGCAAACCACCAGTCAGTCACAGACCCTTTTAGCATGAAACAAGCTGGGAGAGATACTGACCAACTGCGGCGTCGCCCACTCGCCCACAAACCTAGCCGGATCCCACTTCTCGTACCCCTCCCTGTTCTCATACAGCGTCCCCTCAAAGTCGTGGATCGGGAAGAACAGTTCCTCGGTAGACCACTGGTTCAGCGTGCTGAACACGCCGTCGTGGCACACCAGCGCCTTGAACTTGCGTCCGAGCGGGTGGCCTTGGATCCAATCTACCCCCCTCGTCGTCAGCATCACGATGACAACCCAACTCGACAGCCCTCAGAGAGAGAGGAAAAAAGAAAGAGAGAAACTCACTGATCATATACCCCCCATAACTCGCCCCCAACGCCACGGCCCTATTCCCATCCACCTCGGGCATATTCTCCACCACCCTGCCCAACAATGTCAGCTACTACTCGGTGTACTGAAGCACAAGAGCCACAAGAAGCTCTCAGGATACAAAGGAAAAAAAAATATGAATCTAACATACCACTCAAAACACCGCACAAGATCATTATACGGCCTGCCCCCCCACTCCCCACGGATCCCGTCCTCCAGCGCCATCCCGCACCCGGTACTCCCCGTCGGGTTGGGACAGACCACCACATAGCCCTGCTCGGCAAACACGGCCGGGTTCCAGCGCGTGCTCCACGAGTCCTGCCAGGCGCCCTGCGGGCCGCCGTGGATGAGCATGCAGAGCGGGTATTTCTTTCCGTCGTTTTTGGAAAAAGTGGAGGGGCGGACCACCAGCGCGTGCACGTCGTAGTCGCCGCCGGCGCCGCGGAAGGTGATGGTGTCGAGGGAGGAGCGGGTCAGACCGAAGGATTTGCCTTGCTTGGAGGCCGAGGAGATGATGGTGAAGGTGGAGGTGGAAGGGGAGGTGATGGAGTAGCAGGAGTTGTCGATTAGGGAGGTGGTTGTTACGAAGAGGTTGTTGGGGTTGGCGTTTTGGGTAGGGGTAGAGGTGGAGGAGGGGAGAAGGTAGAAGGAGAAGACGCTGCCGTCGGGGGTGCTGATGGGTGTTGGGAGGGAGGTGGCCTTGGACGGGGTCGAGGGCAGCTCGAAGATGAGGGTGCGGGCGTGGTGCTCGGCCGTAACGTAGAGTTTGGCGTCGTCGTGGCTCCACAGGATGGAGTCCGGGCGGGCGTCCCAGCCGCCGTGGCCGTCTTTGGTGGCGTAGAATTCTTCCGTCCTGTCTGGGTTGGTGATGTCGGGGACGACGAGCAGGCGCGGCTTGTCGGACTCGTACTGGTTGCTGCGCATGCGGGTGAAGGCGACCTTGCGGCCGCAGCTGGAGAAGACGGGGCTGTTGGAGTAGCCCTCGAGGCCGGGTGTCTTGACAATTTGGGGGGCGGGCGGGTTGGACTCGGTGAAGGTCTCCAGGGGGATGAAGTAGAGGTCCGTCTTGGTGTAGATGGCAGCGTTGAGCTCGGGGTCCTTGGCCACGAACACCAAGCCTGCCGGGCCGATATCGAAGTCGCCGGTGCCTCCGAACGGGGGGACGGGCGAGGAGAGCTTGGTCCCGGCCAGGGCGTGGGTGAGAGCATTGTCACGGAGGGAGTATTTGCCATCCTTCTGCTCGAGCACGCCGTAGAAGAGTGAACTGGTGTTCTCGGAGTTCCAGGCATCCCAATGGCGAGCGAAGAGGCTGGTGTAGACCTTGGCACTGGACTGCGGCTTCTTCTCGGTCTCGGGGTTGTACAGCTTGCCGTCAGGGGTTGTCAAGGCCGAGCAGGCAAAGGCGATGGTGCTATTTGACAGCTTCTTGACTTTCACATTAGAGATGGGGCCTTTGACCGAGCCAGCTTCATACGACCTGTACACAGTCTTAGTATTTGACTGGGCAGCAGGGGGTCATGACCTACGACGTGTCGGGCTTGAGATGGCGGACGACCAGCGTAGTGCTGCCGTTATCACCACTCTTGAGATAGAGGACCTCGTCGTCGCCGAGCCAGACAGGCTCGCTGGCGCCAGACTCCTCGACTACCGATACCGACTCACCGGAGTCGATATCAAGGGCCCGGATTTGGGAGCTCTTTTTGTGGCTGTCGAAGGAGTACGAGGAGACCTGTGCGGGTCAGTCAGGACCTATCATCTCCAACTAACAACGTCCAGGGACAACATAATGAAGTTTGACTACCGTGTACAATGCCAGCTTGCCCGAGGGACTGGGCACTCCCGGCGACCGGCGAGGGGCCGAGAGCATCACCTTGGGGGTGAATTTGGTTGCCGTGAGCGTCATGTTGCTCATGTAAAGTAAAAGAATAGGAGCCAGGCGTAAGAGGGGTAAAAATGAGGTGGTATAAAAATCAGGGGAATTCGAGGTGGTGTGAAGAGGACAAGCAACGTCCCGGAGCTCGGGCGCTGCGGGCCAGTGAGGGGCATCATCAAAGCTCCCGGCCCCGCACTGAGGAGCAGGTCCGGCACGGCGGCCAGAATAGGCAGGAGATTGATGGTAAGGCACTGAATTGGATGCATGTTAGAATGTAACCAGTTGCATAGTGACTGACTGATTGTACAAGAGTAGGAGGGGCTGTCAATAGCCTCCATTTCGAAGACTCGGATCCTAAAGGTCCATCAGGAGCTGCCAGAAGCAACCAGCTCCTTCAGATATAAACACACCGGTATAACTCGGGTTCGCACCCAACGCCATAACCCAGCCCCCCAGAACGACCAAACGCCATCTACTCTAACCCAGCCCGCCATAAACACAAGGGGTATGTCCGTCCCAGCCTCTGTAGTAACCCACCCCAGAACGCCATCTCGCAAACAACCGAACCCAACCTAACCCAGCCAGTTCACCAACCCAGCCCATCACCCAATCACTTCCTCGCCCCAAAACTCGTCCTCGCCTTCTTCGCCTCCCTCCCACCACCATCCGTCTCACTGTCCTCAGCCGCCGCCGCCGCCGCAGGAGTATTCTTCTTGCTCTTCTTGGACGTGTTGGCCCGCCCGCCGCCGGCAGCACTCCCCGTCGGCGTGGGCGCGCCCGACGGGCCGTTGCCGCCGAAGCTGCTCGACAGCGGGGTCGGGCCGGGGGTTGAGGCGGGTGTTTGCGCGTCCTAACCAGATTATTAGTTTTCGTTCGCCCCAACTAAGAAATGTAGGGTGTGTGTGTGTGTGTGTGTGTGTGTGTGAGAGAGAGAGAGAGAGAGAGGGTACGTACCGTCGCCGCGGCGGGGTTATACGACACGGAGCTGCGCGAGAAGACGCGGTTCTGGTCGGCAGCGAGACCCGTCCGGCGGCGCTGGGCCGCGGCCGCCGCCGAGGCGCCGCCCTTGACGTAGTTGTCGAAGCCGATGACGATGTTGCCGCTGGGCGTGGCCTCGAGGTAGTCGGACTCTTTGGCGGCGATGTGGTCTTCGGTTGCGGCCTGTTTGTTTTATCAATCATGTCAGCGCGGTCTCTTCCTTTCTTTTCCTTTCCTTTCCTCTGCTTTCCATTTCTTGCGAGGGGTAAGGTAGGTAGAGTGAGCGGAAATAAAACGCACCAGCTTCTTCTCCAGGGCCCTCTTCTTAGCAATCAGATCCTTAAGGTACTGCCGCTGCTTTTCGTAGAACGGGATGCCCGCAGCCGAGGACGAAGCTGTATTCGCATCGCCGGTGCCGCCGCCGGCGCCGCCGCCGGTGCCATTAACGCCAGCGCCGGCCGACTTGGCGCCGCCCGGGTTTTCAGCAGCCATCTTGAACCCTCTGTCGCTACTGCTGCTGGTGATATCGCCGTCGTCGCCGTCAAGAGACGAGCAATCCGTGGCAGCGTCGAGGTCCAAGTAATCAAGCCAGCTCAAGCTGCCTGGTTTCTTCACGGTGCTGCTTGGTGGTGGAGGAGGAGAGTGACGCGTGCGGCCGTGCACGGCCGCGTCTCCAATAATTGTCTGGCATGGTTCCTTGGCAACGTCCCCATGCTCGCCAATCAGCGCACAGAAGGTGCCTGTATCGCACTGTGCGAGTTGCATCGTGACAGTCGTTTGCAAGTATGAAGTGGATGGTGAATTTGGATGGGAAAGAGGTCGGTTTGGATGACAGCGATGGCCTGCAGCGAGTAGGTTTGAAAGACAAAGGTTGTTGAAATTATTGACCCGCGTGGAAAGTTGATATGATAAGGCAGGTAAGGGAGCTGCACATGTCGCCGGTAAGGTAAACAGCTTCAACTGAAAGATCTCCGAAAAGCCTGAGTAAGTTAGAAGCAGGCCTCGGCGGTCTTGCGACAGAGCCCAAGACCGATTCGTGACGGGTTCAACCATTTACTTAAGAATGTTTCTACAAGACCCGAACCTGAACTACTTCAGACAATTTTGCGCGAGGCAACGAGTGGGGGATTCGGGGTTGGTCTCACACATCCCAATCCTCCGACCAAGCCAAGCTAAGGTATGCAAAGTGCCACAGAGCTATGATCCTCATGGAAGGATAAGACGGCGGCCCATGGATAAAATGCAGCAGCATAGCTTCAAGCAGCGTTAGCCTCAACGTGGTCGTCTCCGCTCTTCGAGGATCTCATCTTCTTGATTTTCTCCTTGAGTTCCCTCTCGCGGAGTTCGTTGCCTGCTTTTTCGTCCTGCAAGACTGGTCAGCCTTACATCTCTCAGCCTTATTAGTCCTCTTCAAACATACCTGCTTTGAACTCGACGCCGCCGGGTCGTCACGGGAAGATCGTCGTCTGTTTTCAGCGCCTGAACCATCAGCCGATCTGTTCCGTGGGGAAGAGTGTGAAGACGCAGAAGAGCCTCTCCGGTCCCTGTGCCCGCCCCTCGGGCTGTCGTTGCCCCCCGCGCGTCCGCGAGCGTTCCCTCTCTCGCGAGACCGCCGCCGGGGAGAGCGACGCCGGCCGTCGTACGAACTGGCCGGGCTGGGGCTGCGGCTCGCACTACGAGTCCTGGCCCTGCTCCGGCGTCTTGCAGGCCCGCGAGAGTCACCCCGGCTGTCGCGCCTCGCCCGCCTCGGCGGCGTGCGGTTGGGTGAGCGCGAGTACCGAGACGAGGAGGTAGAGGCCGACCGGCTGTAGCGCCGAGTCGGCGTCCTGGACGGGCTGCGGCTCTCACTGCGGCTCGGGCTCTGGCCGCGATTCCGGCTTCTCGACCGGGAGTAGCGGCGGCGCTTGGGTGAGGGCGAGCCGCGGTCTGACGACACCGAGCGGGTACGGGCGCGCGGAGACCGGCGCCGCTTGGGTGCGCCCCGTCGAGATACCGGGGTGCGGGACCGAGACCGCCCGCGTCGCCGCCGCGGCGGGCTGGGCGACCGGGTGATGGACCGTCTGCTTCCGTCAACACTGGGGGTGCGCGAGAGAGACCGGCTCGAAGTCGACCGAGCCGACACAGACCGGGTGCGAGATCGAGACCGAGACCGGCGACGTCCGCCATCGTGATATCCACCACGTCGGGGAGGGCTTCCGCGGGGAACGTAGATATCCCGTGTCCATCCGCCGCCGCCGCCGCCGCGGGGCCCACCGCGTCCTCCACGATCGCCACGATCGCCGCGATCACCGCGGTCGCGGAAGCGGGGCGGCGAACGCGACCGCCCGCGCCCAAACCCGCCCCGGCCCCTATCATCACGACCTCCGCGCCACGAGTCGCCCCGGCCAGGTCCTCCACCCCCTCGGCCGCCCCTGCCACGGTCGCGGCGCTCGAATTCGTCCCGTCGCTGGCGGGCTTCTTCGGCCGCCTTGTCCGCCTCGATCTGCCACTGTATCAGTTTGTGCCCAGGGTGTTTGTTGCTTGACAAGGCAGGTAATTTGTTGCCCACCTTCTCCTGCATCAACTCCAGCTTCTTGGCCTCCAGCAACTCCTTGGGCACGCCCTGCGGGCTGGCCTGCGCACTGAGCAAGAGCTTCCAGAGGTCCTTGCAGAACGCTGGCGTGTCCTTGTCGAGGAAGCCCGTGAGCTGGATCTGGATGGATTTGATGTCGGGCTGTCCCACTCCAGAGTCAGCACACACACTGTCGCAGGTAAGGGTGTTTTGTTTTGTTTTGTGGGGGTAGGTACTGACATGGCGGCCGCCCTCGACGAGGTCAAAGACGAGCTCGATGACGACGTCGTCCTCGCTGCCCAGGATCTCCGTGACGCGGTTGGCGATCCATCTGGTTGTGGGCAGCTGTTAGCGACCCGAAGGAGATAAGAGTATTGGCCCGAGTGGCTTACTTCTTCATGACCTGCACATTGACCTTTTGCATGTCCACCTTTTGGTTGAACTCGGGCGGGAACTTGGTGCTCTTGAGGAGCTTCGCGTCCACGCCGGTGGCCATGGCTGCCGGGTTTCTTTTTTTTACTTTCTTTTTTTCGCTCTGCTCCTTTTCCTGCGGTGGTTGGCTGGGCGTGTGTTAGTGGCTGGGATGTGTCGAGCAGGGCTTGGTGATGGAGGTTTCGATCTAATTCCGGGGTCCCGGCGTTGCTGGATTGAAAATGGTCGACACTCACTCTCGAGTCGGCAGTCTTCGGGCCAGCGACGCGTGCTGACGAGATGCGAGGTCGAGTTGTCAGTGGGTCTCGGCTGGCTTGGCAGGTGGATCTCCTGCACCCCACTTTGCAAAGGCGGTGACAGGGATCCAGGCGCGTGGGGTTAATGGCGGGGCCTGGAAGTTGGTGGCATGTCGCGTGCATGCTCTGGATGCGCTCCAGTGGACGGATGTGTAAAAGGTGTGTGACACGGGAAGGGGTGATCATGAGGCTCTAGAAACGGGCAGGTGGGAGGAAAATGAGGCATTTTCATTCTGACTGAGAGCAAGCGGAGAGCATTCGCCTCGACAAGTGCTTCATGATCTGCTTCGAGAGCGCTCGTAGGTATTCTTATGCTGCTAGCCAGAATATCGTAACAAGCAGTTTAAATGCCAAGGCTGTGGCTCTGAGCCCTGAGGACCTACACAACCCCTCGAGCCGAGCAAGACTTGAGACGAGTCTGTCGTTGGCAAAAAGAAATCGACGGTGCTGTCTGTCCCAAAATACTCATACATTTTCCCTCCCCATTATCCCAGGCCCAACCGTGTTCCCAGCCAGTGTATACCTCCATAACGCCATATACTCCATGCATAATAACCAGTGCCGTACCGTAACCCAATAAACCGGCGTCAACCAAGCCGTGTCTCATGTCCGTCAATAGAATGAGGAGTGAATAGCCGTACTCCACCCAAGCCGAAGAGCTCACTCAAGAGCTCTTGGGATAACTGAACTTCATCCTCCCCGCGTCACCGTCCTTCTTCTCGCCCTGCACCTGCTTCGCGTGCAGAGCGGCAATCTTCTCGCGCAGCTTGCTGAGGTTCCGGTTGTTGTCTTGGTCCTTGAGCTTGGCTCTGATCTCGTACAGCGCCATGAGCGAGTTGGCGCGGTCGACATCGTCATCGATCTGCTGGTTTCGCAAATCATTTAGTACACGGCAAACGTTACGTGTCGAGGGAGGGGACGAAAGGGTGGGTGGTGGTGAGGGCGGTTTCTGCTAACCTCTGTGTCGCGTCGTGGCGTTCCTGGAATAGAGCCATACGCCGAGTTGGCGCGTGTGTTGGGCGGTGTTAAAAGGCGCCGGCCGTACTTGTCGAACTTGGCCGGCGAGGCTGTCCTCGAGATGAACGAGGAGCCTGTCGAGGCTGCCGAGCCGCCCGACGCCGTGCGTTTGTGGTGTCGCAGGCCCGGCCGGCTGGGTAGTTGTTCTGGAGGTCTGCTTGGGTCGGCGGGCGCTGCTGTTGGGCCGGTCTTGTTCGCGCTGACGAGAGCAACGGCGGCGTGGGATTCCTGCTGTGGGTGATACATTAGCGATTTGCTCCACGACATGGCTGCCGGCCGCGCGACCCCAATCGGACAGACGACATAGAATAAGGTCGCGACCTACCGCCGCATTCAGATCGCTCAGGTCCGCCAGCATCTGCGCAAGCTGGATGCTCTCCATCATTACGGATGCTTTCTCCTCAGTTGGTAGGCGCGATTTGGTGTTTTCGCGATCATTCAATGCCACGCGTCGAGTTGCCACTGGCGATGGGCCGGATATGTCGATCTCGGAGGACTACCTGCGGCGTGGGTAGTTGTGTGGCTTATTGGAATTCCTGGTGGGATTGGAGGGTTTCACAGAAAAGGATTTTCTGGGCGAGGCGAAGAACTGGCAGATTTATGCTATGGCTCGCTCATCATAACCCAATCGGAGGGAAAGCGCATGCCGAGCCCCGTGTGCACGGGATGGTGGGCATCGAGTTGCGACACAGAGCACGGCAGGGCTGAGAGAGCTTGGACAGCCAGCTCGACGGGAGCTTTGTTCAGCGGGGGGCAGTCAGGATCGACAAGGGATCATGGTTGGTGGTCAGGGCGCCAGAGGGCTCGTGCAGAGTCGCGTGGGAACCCCCGCATTTTCACTTCCCGCTGGGCGCTGGAGAATGCCGCTCCGACGCCTATCGGGGCCCCTTTTCTAGGCCTTGTCTCCCCTGCAGCATCGCAGCCATCCCGCAGTCTGGAACGGGTCGGCGACGGGACAAGTTCCGTGAAGACCGTCAGCCTTCGGCCCGTCCAAGTTTGGCTTGCTCGCCACGGCTTGTCAGGCTGCCGCTTAGTACGCATGTGTTCTGAGCCAGACCTGTGTCACGGTCGATACAAAACACGCAACGGGTTGTGTGTCTCGATCAGTCGGCTGACAAGGCAACGGGATCGCGGCTTGAGAGGGTTTACGAATATTAACCCACTTCCGTTTCCGATGACAAACTTACACATTTAGCCTATTCATAATACTATCTCGAGAGACTGTCACAAGGCCGAGTCGACAGCTCCACTTCCCCAGATATTCGATAGCTCCAAAGCCGTGCCTTAACGATATTCATCACCCACTTGCAGCTTTATGCAGGATGTTGCGCATCTACCCCTGACCTCTTTGTGGGTCAACGGCGTCACCCAAAAGTGTCGCCGAGCCGAGCGACTTGTGCCGAAGTCGCATTCTCCTGCCGACAGGATTGGTTGTCTGTGACTGTTGGATCTGCCGCAACCTGCTTCCGGACCCCGAGCCATTGGATAATATAGTCGCCGCCAGTCAGCGCGGGGAAGGCATTCACAATGGTGCTCATAAGGAGAGGAATGGCCACCATGGCGTCGCTCAAGAGGACCGGAAAGGTGGTCTGCATTGGCCGCAACTATGCGTGCGTAGCCCCTTTTGTTTGTTTCTAGCCAAGTCTCGGGCGTCCTTCTCCCGAGTGTGTCGTGTCGGAGAGCTCTCGCATGGCTGACTCGCGCCCAGGGACCACATCACGGAGCTCAACAGCGCCCGGCCGAAGCAGCCCTTCTTTTTCCAGAAGCCGACCTCGTCCATCCTGCTTCCCGGCGAGGGCCCGGTGATCCGGCCGCGGGGCGTCAGCCTGCACTATGAGGTCGAGCTCGCCCTCATCCTGGGCAAGCGGGTCCGGGATCTCAACGCGCAGGATGAGCAGGCGGCGCTGGACGCCATCGAGAGTGAGTCATCTCTCTCGCTCAACTGCTATCGATCTCCAATACTGACCGAGCACAGGCTACGCGCTCAGCATCGACATGACGGCGCGCAACGTGCAGAACGAGGCCAAGAAGAAGGGCCTTCCCTGGGACATCAGCAAGGGCTTCGATACGTTCCTCCCCCTGGGCAACGTCATCAGCAAGGCGGCCATCCCGGACCCGCACAGGATCGAGCTGTACCTGAGCGTCAACGGCAAGGTGCAGCAGAGCGACTCGACCGAGCTGATGCTGTTCCGCATCCCGCGCATCCTGAGCGACATCTCCAAGGTCATGACGCTCGAGCCCGGCGACATTATCCTGACGGGCACGCCCAAGGGTGTTGGTCCCGTCGTGCCGGGGGATGTCATGCGGGCGGGTATCCGGGTTGATGGGAAGGAGCTGGAGGAGGCCAAGATGGAGGTTGCCGTTGAGGAGTCGACCAGCTCGTACGAGTATGCCGAGACGTGATGTACGTAGTTCGTTGGATAGACCAGTTTATGTTCATGATGAGTGGCTGTTCGCCGCCCATTCATTTGAACCCTTCCTCAAGTAGCAAGTGAACCACAACATCGCGACAGATGTGATTGTCAGGCCCAACTCAAAATAAACAAACAAATACTAGTAATCCCACCCAACCACCCCCTCCCCAACCCCATCACCATAACTGCCCCAAGTACAGTAAGTACCCTAGGCATCCTCCAAATTCGGATCCCGAATCGACCCCGGCTTGGGGCACCAATCCGCCACCTCCCCACACCTCTTACACCGCCTCCCCTCCTCATCCCCCCTAAACCCCTCCACAGCCTCCTTGATCTGCGTCCCCAAATCCGTACAGTGAAACGCCGCCTCGTGCACGACCGCGCCGCACCCCTCCCTCTGACAGTACCAGCGCATGCGGTCGATCGAGTCCGCGGGGCGCTTCTGCTCGAGCACCAGCCCCACCGTGTCGGCGAAGCGCACCGGGTTGTGCGGCGTGTTGGGGGGCAGCAGGAACATCTCCCCTTCGCGGATGACTATGTCCCGGAAGACGTCCCCGTCGTTGTCGACCACCTTGAGGAGCATGGCGCCTTTGTATTGGTAGAACCATTCCGGGGTTTGGTTGATGTGGTAGTCGGTGCGGGCGTTGGGGCCGCCTACTATCTGACGTGGAAGCATTAGTGTGGATGGGGGATAAGAGGGGGAGGAGGAGGGTGAGTGGTACCATGACGGTGAAGTCGCCGTTGTAGACGCAGTAGTTGTTGATGGGCGGCTTGAGGAGGTGCGAGTTTTCTTCCAGCCTGGGGGGTGGTGAGCTATCTTGACGCGAATGGTTGAGACATGGTAGACGTACCACTTGGGCAGGTTCACGGGTGGCGCAAGCATGTTGAGAGCTGGAGGATCAGAGTTGGGGAGTTTTGGTGTGTGAAGATTTAGCTGTGCTAATGGGCGCCCTGTTCTTTCAAGTTGGCGATGATTTAGTTTATCTCAGTTGTATGACTGAGCTGTATGAGTGAATATCTCCGGGTGGACTGAGTGTGTCTTCCCCACGCAAGCAAGCACGGGTATCGTCGGGTGTAGGTTGACAGAGCAAGGAGGTTGTCAAATAAAGAATCCAGCCACTCGAGAGGGTGGTATCGAGTCAATGGTGAAGGTGCCGGGTATTAGTCAACCACTGAAGCTCGAGGACCGTCCATCAAACGTCTTGTCCGTTTCATGCCCCGCCAACAGACCCCGCCCTTGCCGAGACAGCGGGAGCGATGACGCCGCCCCCTGGTGGATCGCACTCTTAGCGGGCCATCTTACCCGATCTGGCTGTGGTCAGATCGCTTGGCGGCCCAGGCGTCGCTCAATGATTCCGTCCGTGGGACCGTCTGAACACATCGCGAACCGAACCCGACAACACGACAACACACTCGAGGGCAATTTTGTTTCAACTGCGGTGATTTTGTAGCCTTGCCCATTCAGAATAGACACCCAATTACGATTACCACTGCAGCATCGTCCGCCGCTCGATCACTGCCGCGACTCAACAACTCCGCTTCATTCTCCCCCCTCGTGAACAGCGAATATCCACCATGGACCACTCGTCCCACGACCACCACATGATGGACCACTCGGCTCACGGCGGCCACGGGGACATGGGCGGCGACGGCAGCCCCAAGTGCAACATGAATGTCAGCATTTACTTTAGTACCTTCCCATGACCATCCCCTGAGGGACTGACACCCGCCTAGATGCTCTTCACCTGGGACACGACCGACCTCTGCGTGGTCTTCCGCCAATGGCACATCACGTCCACAATGAGCCTCGTCGTCTCCCTGGCCGCCATCGTGGCCATCTGCGCCGGCTACGAGGCCCTGCGCGAAGGCATCCGGCAGTACGAGGCCATGCTGGCGAGGAGGGTCGACACGGCGCCGCGTAAGTTCACCTCCCCAATATCAACCCACCTCCTCCATCTTCTTTCCGCCACCACCTACGCAACAACCTGGAATTACTGCACACCCCATGGCGGACGAACCCCCTCGCTAAGAACCGCCACATCTCGGCTGGCCTTGAGTCCCCCGATCCCCGTCGCCGTTGCCGTCGCCACGGCGGTATTTTGAAGAACAAGAAGAAGAATCAGCTACTGAGACAGCCCCCTTTCTCGGGGCGCTCCGCACAGGCCAAAACCGGGAGCAGGTCACGCGCCAGGCGCATGTCACTAAGGCGGTGCTGTACGGCGTGCAGAACTTTTACGCCTTTATGATCATGTAAGTCTTGTCTATTATTGACGAAAAATAATCAAGGTATTTTAAGCTGACTCGACAGGCTCATCTTCATGACCTACAACGGGTGGGTCATGATTGCCGTGTCGGTGGGCGCCGGGCTGGGCTACCTGGTGTTTGGTGGGCGGACGCCCGTCACCAAGGAGACGGCCTGCCATTGAGCAGCGGCAGCGCAGGATAGCATACCGGCAGACGGATCTTACCCAGTACACCCTGTACATAGGTACCGCCCATCTACCACATCCAAGGGCTAACCAATATTCTATCCCTCTACATCTTACTCGCCTCGCCCTTCTCCTTCTTCCCCTCAGCCTCCTTATTAACCGCCTGCTGCGCCCTCTCCAAGTCCTCAGCCGTCAACAGACTCCCCGTCCTTTTCTTCTCCCCCATCTTGCCCATCTTCTCCAGCATCTCAATCATCTTCTCGTCCCCAAAATGCCGGTTGTGCTCAAACTCGGGCTTCTCCCCGTACGCGACCGTCGCAGCATCAACTAATATCCTTGCCGTCATCCCCCACACTTTATACCGCCCCGGCTCTTCCACTTCGTCGTTCCCGTTATTATTATCATGCTCACTCTCCGCCAGCGCCGCCAACCCTCCCTCCCTAACCTTGGGTTTCACCACCGTCTGGTTCGTCACGGGCACGTAGAAGAAATGCATGCGCCACCGCGTCTCGTGCCACGTCGTCCAGCTGCCCTCGTACCAAGTTCCCGGCGGCGGCGGCAGCCTCCCTTTGTTTTCCGGGTCTGGCACGACCTCGTCGGTGTCCCTCAAAAAATTGTGGAACGGCGCCGAGAAGACGGCTGCTACCTCGCGCGCGTCCAGGCGCGGGATGAGCGATTCCTCGGCTGTTGGCGACGGGGATGATGGTGTAGTGGTGGTGGTGGCGGTGGTGGTGTCGCCCGTGTGGAGGAGGGCCACGCACGGGCGGACGGCGAGCTCGGTGCGCGCGAGGTTGATGGGCAGGTAGCAGAGGTGTTCGATGCGGAAGGGCGGGGGCAGCTTGGTGTCGTCGAGGGGGAGGCCGATTTCCTCCCAGGCTTCGCGGCGGGCGATTTGGTCTGGTGGTTTGTTGTTAGCTGACGGAAAGGGCGGGATGGGATAGGATAGGATGATGAGGTGTGATGGGCCAGGGGGGCATACAAGGTGACTCGTCTAGGGTGTCGGCTTTGCCCCCTGGGAGGGCGGCGTGGCCTGACGGGTTGTTAGCAAGCTAAGGGGTTGATACACGGGGGACTGGGATGCGCACCCGAGAAACTGCGCAGGCTGGCGGCGCGCATGGTGATGACGACGCGCAGGTCGCCGCGGCGGTCGGCGTACAGCAGCAGCAGCACGGCGGCGCGGCGGCCGAGCGGGAGGCGGTCCCAGAGCGGGAACGGCGGCGGCTTGTAGGCCCGGAGGCGGGCGATGGCGGCCTTGGTGCGCATGAGCTGGGGCTGCTTAACCACGGGTGCGAGGAGACGGGATGAGAGACGCGGTACTGACCGCCGAGGCTGCATTCAGGGGCGCCATGGTGGCTGCATTCCAATACGACCCCTCGTCGTTTTCGTCGTCAGCTTCGGGCGATGCTGCGTCCACGTCTGAATCGGCGGGCGGGTGTAGAGCGGTGTCGGAGGCCGGCGCGTCGTGGATGCCCTGGATGACTGTCTGGGCTTCTTCCTGGTGTTCGGGCGAGCCGACTTCAACTTGCACGGGCGGTTGCTCGGCAGCCGCGACGGATGCGCTCATCTTTTGGCGAATGCGCTGCAGCTGGGTCGCAGTCAGAGGTGCAGTTACCCGTTCGAATAACCGACAGGGCACCGGTTGCGGAAGGCGCACGCACGATTGGAGATGCGGATGCGGGGCACCCTGCCGGGACCTCGGCCGGGCTGGCTGTGGGGTGCGTCGGGAGTTGGGGGATGAGTGACGTCAGGTGGTAATATACGGTCAGGGGTACGATACGGTGTACAGTTAGGACTCGAGAGTTGGGCAGGCAATGACATAGCTCGACGTTGAGCTTCTACACAGCAAGTGACAAATAAGCTGCACTCTGCAAGACACTTGATACGCCCAAACTCCGGGCCCTCCACGTCTAAATCCCAAGACCATACGCCCCTATCCTATACCACCCCAAGTCCGACTCCCAACCCCTGACCCCCCTTCCCATACCCACGCCCCCTTTCCGCCGATGGTCGCGGCGACGGTCCGTTATCCCTCCCCCTTGAGCGAAAACTCCCCCTCGGACTATCGCCTCTGGCAATCCGAGCCGCCTGAGGAGGGCCAGGGCTGCCCCGCGGACTAACCCCCCGTCTGGGAACAGACCTCCCTCGATCGCCAGAGCCCGGCATAGTCCCACTCCGCGCCCCCGGCCTGGGGCTCTCCCTCCCCAACATGCTCGGGCCCACTCCCTGCCCGGGCTGGGGACTCGCCCTTCTACCAGGACTCTGAGCACCCAACGCCCCCAATCCCAAACCACCACCCACCCCTTCCATCGCCGCCAACGACGGCGAACCAAACCCCCCCGCCGCAGTAGAAGTAGCAGTAGTACCAGCAGCCGGCGCCGACCCCATCCTCCCCCTAAAACCATAAACACCACCAACACCACCACCACCCACATCCCCAACCCCCAACCCCAAAGACCCAGACCCAAACCCACGAGGAACCGACCCATACCCAGCCACCGAAGAAGAAAAAGAAGAAGAAGAAAAGGGAGAAGAAACCCCCAAAACCCGCCCCCCATCCCCCATCACCCGAATCGACCCCTTCAGCCTCTGCTTCCCCCTCTCTTCTCCAAGAGTGAGACTGGTAGTGAGCTGTGCCATGCCAACCGTGCTCTTGTTCAGCAACCTTGCCGCGGCGTGGGCGGCGTGGGCGAGGTCGTTTTTTGTGCGCGCTGCGAGGGCGGAGAGGGAGGGTTTTTCTTTGAGGTTTTGCGCTCTTGTTCCTTTTCCTGGTACAGCGGTTGCTAGGGCTGGGGAGGGGGAGGAGGATTGGGAATGGGATGGTCCCGGGCTGGGGGTGTACAAGTGGTGGTGGCGGTGATGCCGGCGGGGTATACGGTGGTGGATGTGAAGCGGGGAGGATGCCCCTTGCTGGGGGGTGTTGTTCGGCACGCGGGTTGGCGGTGTCATTGTCGGGGAGGTGGATGACGTGCGGTGGAAGAGGTTGGCTATGATACCGCCGCCGCTGTTGAGGTTGCGGCTGCGGCGGCGGCGATGGCGGGTGGTCTCCTTGGTGTTTGACGCGCTGATGTCGCTGGCGATGGAGATGGGGATGGAGCCGCCTGTGTCTGGGGTGCCCGTGGTGTTGGGGTTGGTGTCGGAGTCGGAGTCGGAGCCGTGGCTGAATTTGCTAGGGGGTCGTTGGTATCCGGGCGGAGAAGGGGAGGCTGAGTGCTGCGCGTGGAGGCGGCCAAAGGTGCTGGCGCTTACTGCCCGATGGGTGCCTGGTTGCAAGTTGGACGGTCGCCAGACGGTGTGAAGTCGCTCAGTGCTGTTTGAAGGGCGGGTGTCGGGGGAGAGTTCCGGCTGGCGGTAACGGCGCTCCCGGAGTGGCATAGGAGCGAGCCGTATGCCCCCGGAGCTGTGGTGAGTGTCGGCGCTGCTTGCTCTGTCCGCCCAGAGGACCTGTTGGGCAGCAAGCTGCGCTTGCCAACTTCTCGTTGCTTGCCGCGCTGTTCGTGAGTCCCCCTGTGCCATTTCCTTCATCGATTCATGGTACGGATCCGAGCCGGGTTCGTCGCTAGAAGTATCTCCCCCGGGGCTGGCACGTTCGCTCTCAGACCGAGGTAGCAAAACGGGCTGGGGCGAATGCCCACTATATCTGGCCGATCTTAACAGCTCCCCTTCAGGACTGCTCGATCTAGGGGCCTTCGTCACACGCAGAGGGCTCGGGAGGGCGGATGCGGATGAGCCCGTTCTGTGTCGCTCGGGATGGTCGACGCTGAAATACCCCCCTGCCTGCTCCGAGGAGCGACCCCAACCGTAGCCCTCTGCATTGCCATCGATCGCAGACACAGCAGTGCTTTCCTCGGGGCTGAAGTCGCTACCGGTGTTGCTCATGGGAGAGACTTCGCCGTGGACCTGTATCTTGTGCTCCCGCTGAATCCGCCTCTGCTGCTCGATCTCCTCGGACGGGACCCCAAGGCCCGTGACCCGCTGGACCTTCTTCTCGGAATTGTGGCCGGTCGGGGTCGTCTGCCGATAAGTTGGGGCGTTCTCGAGGCCCGATATTCTCTGCACCTTTGAGATTGACGCTTTCTGCTGCGGCTGCGGGGAGCTGAGCGTCTCCAACCCGCCTCTCGGGACGTCTGCCGTGTTGACCTTGAGCTCCTCCCTCTTCTGGCTCCTGTCTGTATGTCTGTCTGCGGTGTAGACAATCTCAGCGCGTCCGTTATCTGATGTAGCCTCCCTGCATAACATGAGATGGATACTACCCTCATCGGGGGTGACCACGGGCTCGGGCGTGGCCAGGATGTCGTCCACCTCCTTGCTGAAGGCGGACACGCCAGAATTTCTCTTGAGCGACTCCGGCCGCACCGGCGGCCATGGTGGCAGCTGCGGCAGCGCTCTGTTCTCGTACCTCTCCACCTCTCTGCGCGGCGGCGGCGAAAGCGGGTGGTAGGCGGGCGTGTCTGTCCCTGACCACCCCAGCGTCGAGCTGGAGACGTCGGGGCTCCGCGGCAGAGACATGCTGAGTTACTGAGGGACGTGGTAGCGTACTGAGGGACGTGGTAGCGTACTGAGGGACGTGGTAGCGTACTGAAGGACGTGGTAGCGTTTGGAGTCGTCAAGCCGTCTGGGGATTTCACTTGAGGAGGCCAGGCGAGAAGGGTGTGCCGACTGAACGACTCAGGTTGGGCAGTCTCGAATAACTATCCATATTGACAAAGGCTTCGCTTTGGTTAGGAGACAGACAAAGCGATCCTCGATGACGCTCCGGACCGATTTCGCGCTTTGTGTTGCTCTGCATCGCCGTCGCCTCCCGTCACGAGACAACGTGCTCCTTTGTCCAGGCCTACCGCAGACAAAACGCGGCCCTGAGACTCGACAACGAACCATTGTCCAAGTGGCGGTTGGTACGGAATCACTGTCCTCGGACATGGCGAGGCATCGGCGCTCGCTACCGAGTGCTTAGATCGGTATTGAGGATACTGTGAATGAAAGCCGTTGTGTATTCTACGGCAACAGGATTAGTCTACAGTGAATAGATGATAAGGAAATCAGTTTTCATACCTATGTCAGCAGTGTCTTAACGCCCTCTAATGCCCACAGATGCCACTGTAATATATAGACAGGCCTCTCCAAAATGCCACGCAACACCGCCGGACCAACGCCTGAAAGACCCTCAGTCCTCATCCTCGTACTTGTTTCCCTGATAACCCCCCAGCAACACCATGTCATCCAACCCCAACCCCGTCGAAGAATTCCGAACCCACTCCGTCTCGACCCGGAAGAAGATCCACACCCAGCGCCTGAACACCTCCAAGGACTGGATGAGGAAGATGGAGCTCTCAAAATCGCTGATGCGGTCCATCCGCGCGCTGAGCTTGATCATCCACGTACACCGCAGCACCAGATCCAGCACAATCACCGCATAGTAGACCCCCGGCTTGTGCACCAGCAGCGTCCGCCTTAGCCCAAACGGATGCTCGGGCGAGTCGCGGTCCCTCGAGAAGAGCGTCAGGTCCCAATCCTTGGCGACATCCCAGTAGAAACTGTAGAGGGAGTTGAGCAGACAGGCAGCCACCCACGCCCGGTACAGACCAGGCGAGCCATCCTTCTGGTTCCGCAGCATGGCGCCCAGCACAAGCACCGGAAACGCAGTCGAGTACTTGGCCGCGTTGGCGAGGTGCTGCCCGCCCCAGCCGGTGGCCTCCTTGTACGGCGCCTTGCGCACGCGGCCAAACTCGATCAGGCACTGGCGCAGGCGGATGGCGCTCGGCACGGCCATGATGAGCGGCACGAGCACGGCGCCGCCGCAGCCGCGGTCGGGCCGGGCCGTGGCGGAGCCGTCGCGCCCGCCAAAGAAGAACATGCACAGGCAGACGAAGAGGTCGGCGAGGATCTTGGCGTAGCTCGTGAGCACGTCGGCGAGGAGAATGTCGCCGAACTTGCCGTCCTTGGCCTCGGCCAGGCCGCCGACGCTGACGCGGCGGAGCGTCCACAGCAGGCGGCTGCGGCCCGTGTGCGAGACGGAGAGGCGGCGGAGCGGGATGGAGAAGAGGGCGGCCAGGACGAGCAGGTTGGTCATGGGCAGCCAGTCGTAGTCGATGACGCGCTGCGGGTCGCGGCGGGTGAGGACCCAGAAGGCGAGGATGGAGGCGGCCGAGGTCAGCGAGAGGAAGGAGGCGAGGCGGTAGGTCGAGTGGTGGTGCGTGATCTGGGACGAGTGCGAGCGGCCCGGGTAGCGGATCAGGGCGGGCACGTCGATGTGGCGGAGGTGCAGGAAGTGCAGGTTGAGGCCCCATCCCCAGACGGCCAGGATGACGATAAAGGCAATGCGGTAGGGCAGGGGAAAGGTCAGGCTGAAGGAGTCGAGCTGGTGCTCGACTGCAGGATCACCGTCCATTGTGCCGTGGTGTTGGGGCCGCCAGCGTCATCGGAGACGCTGTCGGCGATACGGGCGCGATGAGGAACGAGCGTGTCGGGCGCTGTCAAGCACTCAGTGTCAAGACACAAATCGAGAGCAAACGTGTTCGAGGTCGAGGTCGAGGTCGAAGTGGAATTTGGAATTACGTCCTTGTCGCGTGGCCCCTGTATTTTCCCCTGTGAAATAAAATTGGGGGCCTCGAGGGAACGACGTCAGGCCCACGCTTGGCCCATCCTAGCCCAAAGCGGCACCCCTGCCGCCTGCAAGCGCCTCACAGATCCCTGCAGTCCATGACCCGAGCTCCGAGGTCCAGCCTGCTTGCAGCTGCCAGTGCCGAGCATCTTCACGGGCCGAACCTCGACTTCTGCGCCGGTCGCAACAACAACGCAACAACAACACCCACCCGCATCAGGAACGATCGCGCAGACTGCTATGTAATCGACAACAAACCACAACACCCATCTCCGAATTACCCACTCCCAACCTCGACATGGCCTCCCAACCGCCGCCGTCGCGTCCCCCTCCGCGCCTCACATCCTCGCCCTACCCCTTCGCCGCCGCGCCAGACATCATCCGCGCCCAACAGAAAGACGCCTACTTCCAGGGCGTCCTGACCAACCAGCTCAGTGACCTGCACCGCCGCCTGCGCGGCGCCCGCTCCGCCCACGCCTGGGCCGCCGAAACCCGCACCTTCGCCGACGCCCTCTACCTCTGCCTGACCACCCTCCTCGGCAACCGCACCCTCGGCGAAGAGTACTGCGACCTGGTGCAGGTCGAGGCCCCCATACCGCCCCAACCATCACCACATCCCATAAAAGAAGACGACCCCGTAACCCCCGGCGGCAGCGGCCCGCTCCTCCCCTCCCTGCCCCTCCGCGCAGGCTACATCACAACCTCAATCCTCCTCCCCTACCTCGCCTCCCGCACCCTCCCCTCTCTGCGCTCAGCCCTGCGCAAACGCCTCCAATCCCGCCTAGCAACCCTCACGCGCCGCGACGACGACAACAAGCCAACCCGCCGACCCAGCACCGAGCTCCGCGTCGTGCGCTACCTGCTAGCACACCTCACCCCCCTAACCAGCGGCGCACACTTCCACGCGGTAACACTCGCAGTCTTTTATTTCACGGGCGCGTACTACTCGCTATCGAAGCGCATCTGGGGGCTGCGGTACGTTTTTACACGGCGGGTTGAAGATCAAGCCGGGGGTTCGGGCATGGGGGGGGCGAGGGCCGGGTATGAAGTGCTCGGGGTGCTATTGGTCGTGCAGATGCTTGTGAGGGGGTGGTTGCATGTGCGGGAGCAGCTAGCTTCGGCTACGCAGGTTGCTGAGGGGGGGGAAGATGATGAGTTCCGGGAGAGGATTGCCTTTGGCCCCGGGGCGAGCGTGGAGGTGTCGATGGACGAGCACGCGTTTGCGAGTAATAACGAGCTGCTTGGCGGTGGTGGCAGTTCGTCGTCACAGAGGAGTCTGGGCGAGATTGGCGCCATGGCGCATACGCCCGTGCCCAAGGCCGGGCGGGCGCGGTATGATCTGGGCGCTGGCGAGGCCGTCATGGGGTGGATCAAGGGGGCCCAGCAGCGGAAGTGCACGCTCTGCCTGGAGGAGCTGAAGGACCCGGCCGCGACGCAGTGCGGCCATGTTTTCTGCTGGGCGTGTATTGGGGATTGGGTGAGGGAGAAGCCGGAGTGTCCGCTGTGTAGGCGGGAGGCGATGGTGCAGCATATCTTGCCTTTGCGGTTTGCGTAGAGCGGAATTACGAGGAGATTGTACGTAATGTAGAAGCCATGTCCGGCTTGCTGGTACGATGACGAATAGAGACATCGGAGCTCGGGAGCAGAATCATCTCAAGAGCGAGGGATGGAGCGCCTCCCCCTATATTTACATAGCAACCCACGCACGATGACAGAAACCAAAGCTTCACTCAGCCCACCTGATGAAAACCAAAGTTGAATTGAACGACCCAGTTGTACCATTCCTGCCCTCAGACAGATCGTAGTGTACAATACAATCAACACACCAGACGTTCACCCAAGTCGCTCCCAAGCCACCCAAGGAAACAAACGCCCATGTAAACCAGCCATCGACGGTAGCCTTCCAAGGCATGAGCCCAGGTACAGCGACAATTACCTCCAAGCAACCTTACAAACCAAAAAAGAGACAAGTCCACCCATGTCAAAACATCCTCCAAACTCCATTCCCAAGGAACAGAGCCGAGGAGGCGAGAGAAGCAGAATCAAAAAAACCCCGTTGTCAAATGAAAGTACGAGCGTACAAACGTCAGGGTGAGTCTGCGACTTTGCACCCCGAAAAGAAAAGAAACCAAAGCCAAAGCCAAAACAAACAAAGCTCGTGCCCACATATGCCCACATGCCCAGACACGACGACAAAGGTATCATGAGAAGGAAAAAGGAAGAACAAAAAGACATGCCACATGCCGTCATTAAACTCCCACCCAATGTATTCCCCCTCTCCCCCTTACCCCTGAGAATGCCCCGCCCCTCCCATAATGCACATGCCACACACCCTTTTTCATCACCCACCGACGACGCAATGACTCAATCGTCGATACTAAACAGCACAATCTCCCCGCGCTCATTCTTCCTCATCCGCAACGACCGCCACAGCTCCTTCTCCTCCATCAGCTTGCTCACAGGCACTCCCGACGCACCCCTCTCGCGGTGGTAGCGCTTCAGCGCCTTGTTGATGCTGCACCCGCGCTCGCTCTCGGGGCCCTTGTTCACAAAGCTGAGGAAGTGCTCGGCCCGCGGCTTGTACACGACCATGGTGCCGTTCTCCTCCTTGCCGTCCTTGGAAGTGGGCCGGAACTCGAGGAGTTTCTGCTCCTTGGGCGCCTCGAGGGCCTTGGTGGCGCGCTTCTTCTTTGATTTGGACGGAGTCGAGCTGGACTTTGTCTTTGTGCGCTTCTTGGTGGAGGACTTGGGCTTGGACCCGGCGGAGATCATGGCCATCAGGCTGTTGCCCAGCGTCTCTGTCCGGCCGGATTTGTGGTGCTTCGACTTGGTCTTCTTGAGCGGGCTGGCGGGTGTCTCGGCGACGTCACCGCCAGAGTAGTCCGGCGACGGCGGGAAGACGGTGGGTCTGGACATCAGCCGGTTCATACCGCCCGTCAGCCCGGAGTGCAGCACCGGCGGCGCATCCGTCATGATGTGGTCCGTCTCGATGTGCAACCTCTTCCGCTTCTTGTCCTTCTTGGCATCCCTCTCGCCGTCCTTCACCTTCCTCCGCGCGGCCTTGGGTGCCGGTGTCTCGAAGTGGGTTGGTACGGGGCCGTTGCCGTATTGGACCATGGTGCCGGGTTCTTCAAGAACCTCATCCAAACCATTGGCCTCGGGGTCAAAGCGAACCAGCTGTGTGTCCTCGCTCAGCTGGATGGGCGCAGTAGCCGGCAGGGAAACGTGGGAAGCGGTTGGTGTGGGGTTGGCGACAAGGAAGTCGAACACATTGACTTGCGCGTCGATGTCAACGGCCGAGGGAGGAGTGGGAGCCTCCGGGAGGGGGTCCACAACGGATTGATCGTCATCATCGCTGCGCTGTTCGTAGTCACGCCAGGACTCGTAGTCCTCAGCAACATCTTCGACATACGCTGCTTGGGCCATGGCGGTCGGATTTGAGTTGTTCGTGTTGTGGGCGGGAGCCGGCGCAGGTTGGTCCTTGCCCTTCTTTTCGCGGTAGAGGGCTCCTTGGTATTTCTGCGCTTCAGTCATGCAACTCTAATTGTTTGTCAGTGGGACGAGCACTTAAACACTGACAACGAATCTGTCCTACCGTATGCGAGCGGTACTCTGTGCCCGGGAAGTACACCATGCAATCGATGCAGGTGAAGGTGGCGCCGCGACAGCGGTTTCTGTGCGGGTCGAGCTTCTTTTTGGTCAAGACGTCGCCGCACGACTAAGTAGAGATGCAAGAACAGACGTTAGATGCTACCCAATGCAACACAATGGTCTTCTGGAGTGGCCAGATGATATGGCGAGGCTGTTCTCGTGGCGACATTCAAGTGAGGAAACAGGGAGAGTGACAGGAGACTCGAAGAAGGGAGGATCAGCTTGATCAGACGGGAAGGGTGTGCGGGACGGAGGGGTGGTGTGCCGGGGTGTGACCTGTCGGCCGTGACCCGGGGGTGTAGGTGTGTGTGTGATGTCAGTTAAGATTGACCTCCGGGAAGGTCATGGGGGGTGCGGACAGCCCACCGGGCGGCCAAGGAGGGGTGGAGGGGGTAATTGATGGAATTGAGGCGCGGACGCCCAAGAAAGCGCTTGTCTCTGATAAAATGCCCTGGGGCCTGTCCATACCAGAGAAGGAAAGCCTTCCCCCGATGGCATAATGGAATAAAGGAATCACCCACCTCGCACGAGAAGGAAACCATAGTGGCGGGTGGGATGGTTCGTCCAAACTCCCGGTTCGTCCCAATTGGCGCGCAGTCTCCGTATGCAACAAGTGACGCGGGTCGTCAACAGTGGCTGCCAAGCGTCGGCCTCACCACAGGTCCTGGCTTTCCAAATGGATGGGGAAGATCGGATAACCAATCTGACCAATGGTCCTCGATCTCGACTGGCTGTTGCCCGGCTGGTGAGAGACGGCGTGATGGTTCGTTCCAACGGAGCAACGATCGGATCGAGCTCTCGTCAGGGACGGGTGCTATGGGCGGCACAGAGCTCGAGAGAGACGCAGAATATGGTGGCTGTGTGTGCTCGGTCGGCAGGAAGGCGGCTGAGCGGGCGCTGGAGAAGCTGGGAAGTGGGCTGCTGCTGCGCCTTTGGGCACGAATGAGATTCGGAGGAGCTGACGAGCAGACGGCGCGAGCAACCGCGGGGAAGCTAACGGCGCGCAAGGAACCCGCTGACTAGCTCTGGAAATCCGGATCTGAGCTCGGCGGCGTCCCGGTCAGGTGGTCAGTGGATGGCGGGTTTGGTGACTGGCAGACTTTTTGGGTGGGCGGCCATGGAAAAAAGTCGAAGCTCGAGATGTTTTTCGGTTGGAGATTTTGGGCGCCGATGCAGGGCGAGCTCCACTGCTCTCCAGTTGCCGGGGCCGCGTTGTTCACGAGCCACAGCCCCTCCATCGCCCCTGCCCTGGTCGCGCCCGCCAGGACGGGATGACAAGCGGGAAGCAGCCCAGCACCCCGATTCGTGCATCAGACAGCCGCTTTGGTGCAGACGGGCCAACAGAGGGCCAATGACAGGCGCGGGATTGCTCGAAAGAGTGGGGAGGTGTGGCACAACAAACCCGCGATCCTTGACACGAAACTCGACTGACGCGCGCTCGTGGTTGGTCGGGAGACAAGCGAGCGCGCGGTCCCTCTCAGGTTATAAAAAGAAGCCAGTGCCGGCGTCCTGCGACGACGTCGGCCGTGGCCGCATCTGGCCTTGTCAGACGGGCAATCGGGTCGCTGGCGAGCATTCTTGACGAGTCTCTCCTGTGGATTGGAGACTTCACAAAAGTGACAGCTTCGTCCTCTTCGGCGCTAGCCCAGGAACCGGGCGGACACTGCAAAGCGCATGACGAATCATCTTCGCGGCGAGCTTCTAGAGCGTTTCAGCAGCGGCTACGTTCTTTGCAACATCCTGCGACAGCTTTGTCGCAACGCCATTCGCCGATTCCTCACTTTTCTCAATGCACGCCGATGGGCGTTGGCCCGTTGGACTCCCTCTTCCGTCTCCTGTTTCAGAGCTTGCGCAACAGCTTCCAATCCAGCCGACTGGTCAATGTGCCTGCCTGGGCCGAGCGGATCGAGGGCCAGGCATGGAAGCAGTGTGATGGGACCTGATCGTCGGCGTGGTGCATGAACGCGGCACGATCCAATGCGAGAGCCCGCTGTTGCGCGCGACTACGGGTGCCAACTGCGTATCGTCCCTCGAAGGATGAGATGCAAGCCACAAGGTCTGGCACCTCCTGCGATGAGCAGCGGCGGACTCACGTCAATACCTCACGTGAGTGACATGGTCTAAGCTTCCCTCGGGAAGACCGCAATCCCAGGCCTCCCAGCTGATCGGCCCATCCCGTCGATCGCAGTCCGCCAGGCCCGCCATCTCGGCCTGGCGAGCGGAGGCGGGTCGCCTCGATCGGGGCCGGGGGCGCCCAGATCAGGAGAGGTCTGGGCCGATGACAATGCCGCCGAGTTGAATTGCACATGCTGCTCCTCGGCGATGCGGACATTTCGAGCGGCATGCGAATTTCCACAGCTGCACCTTTCCCAGACCCCCGGGTCTCCCTGCAGCACGGCGCAGGACCCTCCATTCCATTTCCCAGTTGCCGTTTGCCCAAAACTGACAGCTTCCAGTTCCTGGGTTGTTGGGAAAAACGAGCCAAAGATCATGCCAGAAAACTCTCAGAACGGCTATCTGTTGAAGAACACAACTTTGATTTCTTTTTTTTTTTCCTTTTCTTTATTTTCCTTTATTTCTTCTGGTTTTGAAAGTCGGGTTCTCTCTGCACTAACAAACAAACAAGCCCGGGTTGAACTGCCTGTCGATGGAATGCGCGAGGTGAGGTGGCTCCGCATTTTAGGCTTTCCCGCCAAAGCATACCCACCAGGGGCCAGCGCCCCCTGCACATCCATGATCCGCTGGGTGCGCCTGTCTCTTCTCGTTTCGTTTCTCATTCCCAACCCTGGCGAGAGCTCCTCCACTCATCAGCCGCTTTATTCCGTATACCCGCCCTTTTCAACTTCCCGACCTTCCCACGCGCGCGATGCCCGACCCGTCGGCCAGCAATTCATTCCTGGAGCAGACTGTCTCGCTGATGAGCGGTGCAGCAGGCTACATGCGCTTGCCTGCGATAGCTTCTACTGTATGCCCCGACACCTCTGCGTATCCCGCCCAGTGCCTGAATGGCTGCGCCGCCAACCGCGCCGACTGGTTCAGGGGGCAAGTTTGGAAGATTCTCCTTGTCGGCCTCGGACCGCGGGTCAAGCACGCGTGCTAACCGCTTCTCTGCTGCTTAGGGGGTCGTCGCCGTCTTGACAGCTCTTCTCTACTTTAAGCAAAAGTACCAACCCCCTATCTTCCCTGGTTCCATGTCCCTCGTCCTAACACTAGATGCGTCCGTAGGGCATTGATCTATCCGTCCAACGTCCCCGCAAACGCCCGCACCGAGGTCCCCCGCCCAAGCCAGTTCAACTTCAAAGACTACGAGGAGCTCATCATCCCGACCAACGATGGCGAGAAGCTGTCGGCCTTCTACATCCGGGGTCCTCGCCGCGGGCCGAACTCCAACCTGACGGTGCTCATGTTCCACGGCAACGCCGGCAACATCGGCCACCGCCTGCCCATTGCGCGCATGCTGATCGCCGCCTCCGGCTGCAACGTCTTCATGCTCGAGTACCGCGGGTACGGCATCTCCACGGGCCAGCCCGACGAGTCCGGCCTGAACATCGACGCCCAAACAGCCCTCGACTACCTCCGCGACCGCGCCGAGACGCGCGACCACAAGATCGTCGTGTACGGCCAGAGCCTGGGCGGCGCCGTCGGCATCCGCCTGGTTGCCAAGAACCAGACAGCCACAAATATCAGCGGCCTGATCCTCGAGAACACCTTCCTCAGCATGCGCAAACTGATCCCCTCCATCATGCCCCCTGCCAAGTACCTGGCCTATCTGTGCCACCAGGTCTGGCCAAGCGACAGCCTGATCCCAAACATCAAGGTGCCGACACTCTTTCTGAGCGGGCTCCAGGACGAGATCATCCCGTAAGTCGCCCGGCCTTGTCCACCACCATCACGTACCATGACTAACGCTGGTGATCAGACCGATCCACATGAAGCGCCTCCACGACTTGTCCAAAGCCCCCGTCAAGATCTGGAAACCCCTCCCCGGCGGCGACCACAACTCGAGCGTGATTGAGGAGGGTTACTTCGAGGCCATTGCCGATTTCATGAACAGGATTGTCGCGGACGAGAAACAACAATAAGCTTTCCTTTGCCGTGTCGGTGTGCCACAACATGGGGATGAGACAGTCCAGAGGGCGAGAGACAGTGTCTCGGGTTGATTACGGACGGACCTACCGGGCTGCATGGTGCTTGGAATTATATTCGGTGCGGGAGGCGGGAGGTGGGAGGCGGGAGGCAGGGGGCGGGCGGTCTGGTATTCATTTTCGGCTTTTCTTTTCGATACACTCGCACATACACACACACACATTTGATACCCCGACCTGCGCAAGGAATGTGGCAGGTTTATGATAGTTATTGGACTAGACCGGATACATGGAAGGTGCGTTGTCCCGGGAATGTGCTTGCCGTGCTTCGAATATGGCTACGAATGTGAATGTGTATGTGCATGCCTAAGCATATGCCGTGCGTTTTCCCTGGTTGTGTTGTTGATACGCAAGCCCGGAAACAGTCTGGTCGAGGCCAAGGACGGAGGGATGAACCAAAACCAAGGACCGTGACGGGTAAACGGAGCTGCCCCTCGGAATGCCAACCGCCACTTTGTCTCATGCATACCATCTGACCACTCTATCAATGCTAAGATTGTACGAAGGTAGCCTGCTATTACTTGTAAGGGTACGGAGTATACCATGCCGCTCGCCTACATACCCGCTGTATAAGTCACCCCCCCTCCCGTATATGCATCCACCGAGCCGGATGTCGGTCGACACGGGTACCTTGCATCGTGCATCGTGCAACTGCAGACACAGCGGGTAGTGGGGATGCAGGGACCAACAGAACCGCCTTTTGCCTCCGCCACCCCTGGTGAGGGTGCCCAGGGGGGTAGTGCGCTTGAACAGGACGGGATAAGGTAGCAGGGGACAACGGCTCGGTAGAGTAGGTAGTGGAACAACGGCCATGATAGCGTTGAGGCTGGAAGCCCTAGATAGCGGGACGTCAAATCTGCCTTCTAGCACGCTTGAACTGTCATGAGGTCGTGCGAACGACTACCAGACTGCCTCGTAAATCATTTGTTTGGTCATGGCAAGGCTCGACGACTCGGTATTCAGCGTAAACCCGTGTTATATTGTGTACTGTCTGACAAGCCACTTCTGTGACAAACACAACGATATTGTCAATAAGGGGGATGGATATCACAAGCCCATGATATCGCGAGCCTAAACGTCCACGGCACCTTCAGGCGCAACAGACGCCGTGTGAGCCTTGGTTTCCTCCTGCTTGGTCTCCTCCTTGGTCTCCTCAATGGTTTCCTCCTTGGTCTCCTCCTGCTTGCTCCCCCCCTGCTCGGTCTCCCCCTGAGCTTCCTCCTCCTCCTTGCCTGCAACACCATCAACCTCCCCGCTCACAACTCCTTCCTTTCCACTCGCATCGTCACTCCCACCCCAACCCTCCTCCTTCTCCTTCTCCTCCCCCTCCTCCCCCTCCTCCCCCTCTTTTCCCTCCCCCATTTCCTCCTCCCTCTCAACCGCAGCAAGCCAATCCTCCTCAACCTTCTCCTCCACAACAACAGTCTTCTTCCTCACCTCCAACCTCCTCAACGCCACAAACGCGCTCGGAGCCCGCTGCTCACTCACCACAACCCCAACCCCCCCAGCCGCCGTAGACGCCCTATTCGCCGCTGCCGCCCTCCGCCACGAACCACGACTGGCCACCGCGCTCCAGCCGCCATTGTTAGCCGCCGCGTCGCCTTCCCGCCTGGTGATGATGATGCTCTCCGAAGAAGAAGAAGAAGAAGAAGAAGAAGAAGAAGCATCGACATGGCACAGCGCCACCGCCCCCGCGAGGCCCTGCCGCGCGACAATCCTCGCGACGGCGGTCTTGAGGTTGGACAGGGTCGTCTCGACTGCTTGCGCGGTAGGCGCGAGTAGCGAGGTCGCGATGGCGGCGGCCGTCATGTTGGGCGTGGCCTTGATGAGGATCTCCTCTGAGGGGAGGAAGCTGGTGGTGAATGTGAGGGCCGGGCCGGAGCGGGAGGCGGAGGCTAGTTCTGTTGCTAGGGCTGCGTCTAGTTCGTCGATGGTTAGGCCGAACCGGGGGTCTTTTAGGACGAGCGCGTTGAAGGGGGGTTGTTGTTGTTGAGAGGGCGCAGGTGCTGCGGGCTTGAGGGCGGATGCGCCGGCGCCGAGCTGGGCGGCTGTGTTGGCTATGCGGAGACACTGCGCCAGCGTCTTCTGGGGGGCAGATACAAACCGCGGGGTCTTGAAGATGCAGACATGGCGATGCGGTTCTGGGTCCTGGCTTTCCGAGTCGAGGCCAAAGTCCTCGGCGAGGGCGTGCAGAAACGCGCGCTGATGAGACTGCATGGGCTTGAACCTAATGCGCTTCTCCTCTTGTGCGGCGGCGAAGACGCGGAGCTCGCGTTCCTGCTCCTGTGCCCAGTTGACGTTCCCCCGGAACCGCTTGAGAGTGGTATCGGAATACGGGATATGGTCGTCGGTGTGCGTGCTGGGGTCAATGTCCAGGGCCTCGGCGAGCTTCCGGTTGCGCTGGAGACGCAAGCATTCGTCGTCGCACTTGAGGGTCGATTCCCTGGTAGTCGATGGGTTAAGCTTCGTAGCCTGGCATCTGACCTCCTGCTTGCGGTGCTGACAGGGGCAAGTGATGAACGTCTTGGACTGGCACGGCTTGTCCTCCTTGCAGGGATAGGGCGCGTGGCACTGGTCCGCGCACGTATGCTCGCATGATTTCCGGACCTTGCCGCAGAGTTGAGAGCAATGAGAGCCGGAGATGCCAGCATCTTCACACTCGCCAGGCTTGTGGCATGACTTCCGGCATTCATGAACTCCGCACTTGAGCTTCTTCCCGCATGGCAGACCACACCTGCCCTCCTCGAACCAGCAGGGCTGGTTCTTCAGCGTTTTCTTGCCGCAAACGCAGGGCTTCTCCATCAAGAAGGGGCACTTGGGGCAGGGTGCGTCGTCGGGGTGGCACTGGTGCTCAACAGACGGATGGCCACATGGGCGGGCTCTCGTGCAGAGAAACCGGCACTCGGGCGGCCGCGTCCCGCATGGCTGCGGTGGCTGAAGAACGGTCCGTCCGCAGGCGCAGCTGATCTCGTCGAAGATAGCCTCCGGACACGCCATGCACGGCCCCTTGTGGCATAGCTGTTGGCAGGTGTGCTGGCCGCACTTGAGCAGGCGGCCGCATACCTGCAAGCAGATATGCTCCGGCTCGTAGTTCTCGTTGGCACTCCGCTTCTGCTTCCGCCGCTCGGCGGCTGCCTTCTCGCCAGAGCAGCAGCGCTCTCCGCACTCGTGCCGTCCGCAGTTGAGCTGGGCTCTGCAGACGCGGAAGCAGTGAGGGCGAGCAATGTTCCCTTGATGGCACGCAGAGTTGGTCGTTGTTCTGCCGCACCGGCACGATATGTCGGCATACTGGGTGCAGGGCGCGCAAGGGCCGGTGTGGCATTCGTCCAGGCACAGATGGCCACAAGCTAGAACCTTATTGCATGGCTTGTCGCAGTGCGGGACAGGATCTTGACAGGACCGCCTTGGTTCCACGGCCATCGAATCGAGCGGCGTCTTGCCGCACGGGCAGTTGGTGACCACGTCTGGTGAGAAGGGGCAATGGGCGGCCTCTTCATCTTGCGGGTGACAGGGCTTTTGACAGGTATGGTGTCCGCAGTCGAATTGCCGGCCACAGATCTTGCTGCAGCGGAATGAGGCCTCGAACCACTTGTCCGAGTCGGATTCTGTACTGTCAGATGCTGGCGGGGACTCCATTTGGCCGTGGTTGAAGGACTCCAGAACGTTGTTGCGCTGGTTGCAGGCTATCTCTCGCTGCTCCTTTCCGCAATAGCAGGTCGACGGCATGGGTATCTCGCAAGCGCCGCATAGCCCACCATGGCAAGTCTGTGTGCAGTAGTGCTCTCCGCAGGGAAGCAGGTCGCCGCAGGGCTCTTGGCAACTCCAGCCCTTTCCGTAGTCGGTCTCGCTGCATCGTTTGGTCGAGGTATTTTTGCCGCAGAAGCAAGACTGGGTCGGGCCCATCAGTGTGCACGGCGGGCAAGGCCCTGCGTGGCACATCAACGAGCACTGATGCGGGCATGTCGCCTTGGACTTCGAGCAAGTCTGCCCGCAGGTGTGGGGAGGAAGGCCAGCAATAGGCTTGGGGTCGACATCCTTGCCGCACCAGCAGCGATAGGGCCCCGGCTGCTCGACCAGCGTAGAGTTGCAACCCGGACACCGCCAGCCCTCGGGTTGGTTTGGGCCCGGGTTCTCTTCCCGTTGCTTCATTTGGTTTGTGTGCCATTTCTTCACACAGCTGAGGTGGGTCACGGTCCAGCACACGGAGCAGGACCAGACCTTGGAGTTCCGCAGTACCTCGTTTGTGCACATGACACACTCGTACTGGCGGTGGTCGATATCCTCATGGATGCGTGTGGGCAGGTCTGCTGCTGTCGACTTGGACATCACCCTCGGAGCAGTTTGCTGCCTCTGCCGCGGCGCTGCCGCAGGGGGCGCGGAACTGTGGTTTTTATGAGTATTGGCTTGCAAGGATGGTTGAGCAATGACGAACCTCGAGGTCGGTACGGGCTGACCCGGGACAAACTCGGCGGCGGCAGCGCTAAACCCAAACCCAGGCAGGTTGCTGCCTCCCCGGCCTGGAATCGCTGGAGGCCCCCGTCCACCCCGATGTGATACCACAATCGAGCGCTGACCAGTTCCACGCCCCCTACCGCCGCGCCTGTCCCTTCCACCTCGCCCCCTTCCAGGCTGGTTACCGCGCTGGGAAGTCACATCTCCAGCCTCACTGGCGGCGGCAACTGGCTCAGCATCGCCCACGGCGGGCTCTGGCTGTGCAGGTTGGCCGCCATCGCCCGAAGAATTCGACTGTCTCGGTCCGTGAGAATGACCTCTTCTGAAGCGGCCCCTACGACCCCCTCTTCCTCGATGAGAGCCTCTCTGTGATGAGACCGCTGGCGCTTCGGTCATGCTGGAAGTAGATGTCAAACTGCCCAACTCAGTCGTGAAATGAGACGCCAGAATGGCGGCACTGAGTACAAGTTCCGGTTTTTTTTGGTGAGACGTTGTTTGTTTTGCGCTTTTTGAAATACAGCGACTTCGGAAATCGTACGGAAGGAAAAGAAATGAAAACCTGGAAATCAACAGGAACGCGGGCTGCGATGCAGAAACCGAAGAGAGAGTTGGGAAGGCGAAACTGAAGCTGCAAAAAAGTTCGAGGCTGATGGCGAATGATACAGAAACAATCACCCAGCCCGCCGGATGAGTAACACTGTGCTATTATTGAAGTTGGCACTGGTCTGGGCATGTCTACGGGGACGATGGCACTGAAGCCACACACTTTGACGATGCTACTACGCCGACTTTGGCTTCACAGCAACTTGACTGTCTCTTAAAGCAAAAAAAGAGGAAAAAAGAGAGAGAGAGAGAGAGAGATTTATATTTTCACTTTCCCTTTCCCTTTCCAGTACTTTCCTTTTCCCTTCATTTTCCTTCTTTTAAGTTCTTGTGAAGTTGAGGATAATGTCGAGAGCCCCGCGCTAACAAACACGGGTTGAACTGTACTAGTACTTGATATGAGTTCTCGCAGGATACTAGCTGAGTAGAGGCGGGAAACAGAAAGCCTCGGGGCTTGCATGGCCCAGCAGCCTCTCTTCATGGACATGTAATTGCTGCAGTCGCAAGCGAACCTCCGAGCTTCCAAAAGTGCATGATGACACAATCTCCATCCGCACTCATCGCCCAATGCCGTCTTAGCTGTTTGTCGAATCCCGACTTTCAGTCAGCGGGACCGCATGAGCCGGGCTCGGAAAGCGAAGCGGTGGAAAGGACGGGAGCTTTTGGCTCTTCTGTACAACTGCTTGGGCCATGGTCCCTGTTTGTTGCAGTCCAGGATCTTTGAACATTGTTCGTTCCAGAAGAAGCAGCGTCGTCTGTTCTCAAGAGACAGAGCAAATTGATGAGGCTTGTGACGATGGATGTATGGGGCGGTCTAGGGGTTCTTGGTAGAGGAGCGTCAACAGGGACCTTCCCGGGCACACTCTGACCGCGTCTCATCCGCCCATCCGCAAAGCAGCCGCATGTCTGGGCCGTTGCGAAACGGTGCTTGAGTTGTTCGTTCGTATCGCGCATCCACATGCGAGCCTCGGTGGAATTTGCCTCAGCTTTGCCCTAGGGCACTCGGGTTAAGTCTAGAGCCTTGATGTTGCAAGTGTGTACAAAGTGCTCAAGTGAAACAAGGCCCGAGTCGTCGAGTTGCAGACAGATCAGATGGATTGCCGTCGCAGCTGCAAGGCTCAAGTCAAAGCAGACAAGGTTTGCGGGATCCCTTGTATCATTCAGTTGCTCTGGCTCCGCGGTCATTGTGGATCGACGGCTCGATGGTGCGGTGTGGCAAAGGAAGGCTCCTTTCTTTCCTGAAGGACGCGGACGATGGTGATCCGAGGAGCCGGACTGCCGGCGAGAGCCATTTAAATAAAGAAGCGGCATTTCTTCCATGACCGGTGGTTCGGGTCAGCTATCTAAATTTGGCGCCGCGCAAATGATTGTCCGTCGAGAGCCGCTCAGCTTTCGGATGCAGTGTGCTCGACCGAGTTACCTGGTAGGTATTGATTCCAGTGGTGGTTTTGAGAGAAGGGCAACCGAGCAAGCCATTGCCGTCGATTCACTCAAAACGCGGTGGCGCGTGTTAGCGTCCCAATTAGCGCTCTTGCTCCCCACAGCTGTTCCGTTACTGCGGGTTCTTCCACCGGGCGATTGGCGCTTGTTGCCGGATAAAGACCCCGCCCTTCTCCCCTGTCCTGCATTCCATCCCGGACCGAGCCTCGCCAGCCAGCCAACCGTGAGCCCTCTCTCTCTCTGGTCCTCCGGCAGGAGCGCCTGCCTGCCTGCTGCAAGGCCTCGACTCACCGTCTTCCAACTTCTCCCGCAGAAGCTCTCGACAGCTTTCCGTCGGTCATGTCATGATCGCGTCACCAACATAAGAAGCGACCGGTTGGGATCTTGCGATTCCAACACGTGGACTTTCCAGCTGCGCCGAACACGGTTCTGGCATACCGGACACCGACCTCGACTCGCACTGCAAACGGAACTTGTTTGCAGCCATTGTCCGCCCTCATTCTCGCTCGCCGACAACCACCTCCCCGGCTGTCGACAACCCGAACCGAACACCCGTCGACCCCATATGCGCCCTTCTTTCCCGTGACAAGCCCGGTTTCTCCGAGTGCAGCTTATACCTCGGTCAACATGGAGCCGGTTCCCGAAACAGAGAGGATGGAGGAGTTTCGACCTTCACCCCTCCCGAGTTTGAGACTTTCAGCGACTTCGACTCTGGGCTCTCCCGAGTCCGACTTCCTCCGGAAACCCCCTACCATCCGCCGATCTACCGATCCGTCCCCGTCTTCTCCCATCTCCCCGTCCTGGGCGCCGCCCGCTCTTCCCTACCGACCCCGCGCGTCTTCGCCGTTGTCTAGCAACCACGTCAGGTCACGGTCGGCAGCGAGCTTGGCGCCTCCCATGGCGCGCACCCAGTCCATGCCTGGCACGAATGCCACGGGCCACCTTCTATACTCTCCCCACATCCGCCCACAGAGCCCCTCGGGGTCCCCCAGCCGGATCCGCGTGCCGCGGAAGCCCGTCGACGAAGGCTTCCCTTCCTCGCCGACCCGAGTTTCTGTTCTCGACCACGAGCGGAAGTTACCAGAGGCCAGCAGCTCGCCCAACCTCGCCTTGGGGATCACCCCCATCACATCAGTACCAAAGCTGCGGAGGCCGTCGTCCCCGCTCTACCAGGTTGCTCACGCCAGCACGACCTCGATTGCCGGCGGCGCCCCAACCACGCCCTCTTCGATTGCCAGCTTACCGTCATATCGGCCGTACGATTCTTTCTCCGGCAGCAGCTACGGATACTCCGGGGCGTACCCGTCGTCGTCCGTGCCCTCGACCCCGACTTCTGCTAGATCCAGGAGCCCCAGCATTTCCAGTCTCGAGACCATCCCCGACTCGCCCGACGCCGAAGAGGCGGCGTTGGAGGCCGAGAGGATCGCCCAGCTCAAAGCCGCCGCCGACGCCGCCGAGGGCGGAGATACCAAGGGCAGGGGCAGTCTGGACGTGCCCGCTCGCGGCCGGACTCTGAGCGGCTTCGGCTCGCGCGACAAGCGGAAGCGCTGGAGTGTGTGTGGCGCCGAGAGGCGGCAGGATCTCGATCTCGAGACCATCTGGGAGGATTGAGCTCCTCGGTATCCGCAACAGCATGGGCGGTTGGCAGACAACGCCGCAAAGGCGGTATTAAAATCGTCTACAGCCAGCCTGGACTAAGGACATGGGATATTCCCACGCTCCGTCGACTCGGGAGGCACATCGGCATCTGTGTTTTTGTCTTGTTTTTCTTTTCTGTTTCTTCATATTCGGCATCATGGCAAAGGGTTGCCAAAACATGGGTAGGCGTTTAGCGGAGAATCCGTTGTTCTGATACCCTTCTCCATCGGCATTCATCAGGGCAATGTGGCTGGCGGCCACAACACTGGACTTGTATTTTAACTTGGGAGCCTCGGGTTTGGGACGGGTTGACGTGTGTTTTTGAGGTCATCTGAGGTACTTAATTGAGCGTCTTTATGAGGCTGTATTGCATTGACTGTGTGGGACGTGATGTCTAACTGACTTGCTCTTGACGATAGGTGTTGGTGGTATTCAGAAGCATGAAGATCATACTGGACTGTAGGCTGTGGTACTTCGCCTTATAAGCAAACGAGGACATCCGAGGGCGTTACGACGACAACGTTCATGGTGATATTGATTTGCCTGCCTAGCCCAGAAAGACACTTCTAATATTTAAAATCATGTCGTATTGCTGTGTAGCGTCGAACAAGTCTCTCCTTCAATCAAGAATTGACAGACGTCTCCGCCAGAACCCCTAGCCCTCCAAGCCTGCCATTCAGTCAAACGGTATCCTCCTCAACTGCTCCCCAACCCCCCTCTTCCTCATCTCCTCGGCCGCCGCAATACTACTCGGCACCTTGATCCCGCAGCAATCCCCCCACCCGCTCGGCTGATGCACATGCCTGACCCCCTCCTTGTCATCAAACACCTCCACCTCGCCACCCTCCCCTTCTTCTTCTTCCTCCTCCTCCCCATCCTTCTCCCTTGGCTCACTCATCCCCTCAGCCGCGGGAATCAAACTCCCAAACAGAAAATGCTGCATAACCGGCAATTTCCCAAGCACCTCGCTCACAAACATGCGCCGCATCCCGCCCTCGATCTTGCCCCAGCTCCTCGCGCTGCTGATGTCGTCCAGCATGGGGCTGTGCCACCTGAGCCCTTTCACCGTCTTGGTGCTATTCACAAACGCCACCTGACCTAAATACAAAAAATCGTCCCCAAACTCCTCGAGCGCCAGCTCCTGGTGGATCGCGCGCGGCGTGACAAACGCGTGGTGCGCCAGCTGGCTGGCGCCGAAGAGGAAGGGCAGGAACTGGTAGTCGTCCAGCCCCCACACGCCGTGCGAGCCCGCCGGTTCCAGGTAGTACGTGCTCTGGACGCGGCGCATGACGGAGAGGTAGCGGGCGAAGACGCGGAGGACGAGGGCGGGGGAGTCGCGCGCGGGTTGGAGGAGGGAGAGCTGCGACAGGCAGAGCAGCCACATGGCGAAGTTGAGCTCGTGGCCTGAGCCGTAGTCGATGCGGCTGCGGTTGCCGAAGGATTGGCAGAGGTAGGTGGAGAGTTCGGAGGCTGCTGCGGTGGGGTTGGGGATTTTGTCCTTGAGGAGGGTGGCGTGCCAGGCTGGGGCGCGCTGCTTGACCTTGTCGAGGAAGACGCGGAAGGTCTTGTTGCCGAAGCGGGAGCCGCCTTGGTCGTCGGGGGGCGAGTCCAGGCAGAGGGATTCGGTCTCGTCTAGGATGGCGAGGATGGATTGGACGGTGGGCGAGAGGTCGGTGTCCTTGACCGAGGAGATGGGCCTGTCGACGACCGACTCGGAGAGGCCGAAGATGAAGGAGAGGATGAGGGTGTAGGTTGGGGAGGACAGGAAGAGCTGGTGGTCCTTTGGTGAGAGGATCCTCCGGGCGGGGACGGTGAAGTTGAGGGTTGCCGGGTCCGGACGCGGCGGTGCCGGTGGTGTCTCCGGGATGGGCACCGGGTTCGCCGGCTCAGCCTTCCTCCGCCGGGGCTCTAGTTTCGGGATGCGGTCCTTTAGGTTGGGGATGCCCCCGCTCGGCTTGGGCGGGGGATGAGCCGGGGCGGGGCTCTTGGTTCCCTCCTGGGGGACCGTGGGTGACGTGGATGCCATGTTTCGAATACCCGCTTATCTCTCTGCCGGTTGATCGATAAATCGTTCGATTTTTGGTTGAATCGTTGAGTCCTGGCGCCACGTTGAAGGTGTGAGGTCGAAAACGGAAGGCAGAAGTCGGTTGAGGCCCTGCTTGGCTGATGCAGCATCCCTGCAAGTGGCAGCTTTGTTTGCCTGGAGACGCTAAAATGCGGGGCTGATCGCCTGCAAGTCGGCCCAGAAATCGATGCAAACCCGTTGAATGAATTTTAGCAACTCGGACAAGAAGGAGCTGCAACCCCATCACAACCAGCAGATTAAATCCTCCAAAATGACAGCGACAACAGCACCAGAGGCCGCGCTTGGGGTTCTCCCGCGGTCCGACGGGTCCGCCAAATATTCCCACGCCGGCTACACCGTAACGGCGTCGGTCAACGGGCCCATTGAAGCCCAGCGGAGGGATGAGCACGCATACGAGGCTCACGTCGATGTCATCGTACGACCGGCCGCAGGGGTTGGAGGTGAGAGCCCCCGCGCTCCTCCGCACATGTGAGAGGGGCTTCTCACCACTGATGTGGCTATATAGGAACCCGGGAACGACACCTCGAGGCGCTTCTGCAGGCCTCGCTCTCCCAGCTCATCCTCGTCAAGAACTTCCCGCGCTCCCTCATCCAGATCGTTCTCCAAGTCGAGGACTCACCAGAGAACGACTATGTGAACACGAAACTTGTTCAGGCAAGCCTGGTGAGCGAGAAGCCATGACACGGATGGCGTCCGTCTGCTAATCGCTGCGCCAGAACTTCGCCATTATGCCGGCACTGATGCAGACGGCCGTTCTGGCGCTTCTCTCGGCAGGCGTGCCGATGCGCGCAACAGCAACCGCCACGGCTGTCGCGGTTGTGCATCAAGACGGCGCCAAGAGGACGATAGTCGAACCCTCGCCGAGGGAAATCGAAACGGCTGAGTCAGTTCACGCGCTGGCTTTCACGTCCCACGGCGGCCTGCTGTTGGCGGAGAGCGAGGGGGACTTCACAGTCAAGGAGTGGGACGATCTTTACGAAACCGCCAAGGGAATCTGCTGCCGCTCTGCGCCGGCAAAGGAAGGAATGGCGATGGTACTCGACGACGAGGAGAGCGCCGGCACGGACATGCGGCAGTTTCTTCGGTCAACCATGGAGTCAAAGGTGGCTGCGGATCTTCATTGGAAGTGAGGCGGCGGCCGCTGGGAGAATCGATTTGGCTCGGTTTAGAGGATTGGAGGCCGAGGTGAGCCCGAAGTTCGAGCTTGCATCACAAGTGTTGGATGCGCTCATGGAGGGACTCCGAGGCCGAAACCGATCGAAGTGCCACTCGTACCACTTGCATCGCGACTGCGGAATTCTCAAAACGCCCACGACGACCGTCATGTGTCGAAGGAGCAAGGGAGCAGCAGGGCGGGTGAAGCATGGGTCCCAAGGGGCAGCCTAAAATGTTGCGCGGCGACGCGACTACATATCGGCTATCGGCAGTAAGCCACGGCATCGGGCAGCTGGGAGCTATCACCAAAACAAAAAATCATGCCACTTCCCGGGGCCTTTACGACGCTGCGTCCTTTCCCCCAGGAATTCTGTGTTGTGATGGAAGCCCCAGTGTCACCCATCTCAAACGTCTGTGGGCCCGCCTGCACGGCCGTGTTTGGGATTGCCCCATGAGCGGGCCGAGGCCCTGTTTCATCTCAGCTTTGCTCCCTTCACCGCGTCCAGGAGCTGACGCTGCCTCTTTCAGGGCAACCTGACAGGGCATCCGGACAGCTGAGGCTGGACCACGACTTCTCGAAACCGGGCGCGTGCTGGTGGCCCCTTGTCGTTCTGGGTACTGATATGTGGGGGGTTCCAGCGCGATGGCAGCGCAGCCTTGCCGGTGGGGTTGTAGACACCCTCGAGACTCGAGACTCGCCGCCTCGCGACTCATGCCTTCTCGAATTCCTCGAGGCACCGAGGCCAGAGCTTCGATTCGAGAAGCGGCTGGAGCCCTTCCTGATTTTCGCCGGGATGTTCGACAAGCGCATCGCCTCGACGGGTCTCCCAATGCCGCAAACACAGCCAGGCGGCCGTCAATTCGCCGCTGGAGTTTCCAAACGTTGGGGGCAACGTTGGATCGCGGTGGAGACCGAACCCTTATGCGGCTGCTCGGGCGAGTCCCAGCGCAGCGTTGCGGAATGATCCCCAATGGAGCTGGCTCGAGCGGCAGATTTACAAGGCTTCCCGCCGTGCTGCTAGGGGGTTGCGCCGGGCGATCCCACTGGCGGCTGCTACCCCCGATTGCTCGCCTCCAGACCCCGGCTTCGAGGAGACACGATGAGACTCGCATATCCGAACGCCCAGACATGATCCTGCTGCTGCTGCCGTGCGAGGCTGGCCGCGTTTGTTGTTGGCCCCCTATTACGTGTAGAAATAAGGCGGGCCGGGGAGCTGACAAGGTTCACGACGGAAAGGGAAACCCCCGTGTTGGGTGCTGGCCATCCTCCGGCGTCGTCAGGAGACGCAAAGCATGCCGCTGCCTCCAGTACATGCATAAGCCGGCACGTTGAGCCGGCGCATCGGGACGACGGTGGAGACAGACCAGTAGTTAGCTGCTCGAGGGGGCAGATCTCTAACGGTACGCCTGTGTAGCTACATCTCGCCGGATTCTGCAACTCGGGGCCAACTGCGGCTCCAGAATTCGGGGTACCTCGACGATGTAACTACCGCAACCCCAGAAACCATCCTTGCAACAAGCTCGGGAGCACCCCGGGTTCACGACCCCCTGTCTTCACACAGGGAAGCCATCGTGGCCGCACATCAGATATTAAACCGCCCGAGTGCGTGCCATTACTGTGTACGCTTTCCGCTCCTCAGTCTCGTCTTGATGACCCAACCCACCATCTTTTCACCCTTTTCTTTTTCTTCGGCGGCTCCGGGAGCACGTCTGGACGCAGAGCTCTGGCAGTTCTTCTGATTCATTCTCTGCCCTGACTTCGATTCTTTGCTTGTTTACTTTTGGCATATTCATTTTTTAATATTCCGGCATACTCCCGAGACCCTGCCCAGACGGCACCATCTTGCATCACGCAACAGCATCGCCATCCTCGGTGCGCTGCGAGCAGTCACATCTCGGCATTCTGGATTCGGCATCCCCTCTCTTGGCTTCCAACAGAAACTCGGCTACGGTAGTCGAGATATTTCATCACGGTGTGCTCGAGCCATCCACGTGAAGGACAGGCTGCATCAAAGATCACAAACGTGCACCTCACCAGCACCAATCGCGGGACTTACACGGCCAACGCCACAGGAGCCAGCCGGCCGGACTGCCACCAGCCGGGCCTTGTTTCCAGTTGACCCTTGACCCCACCAACCCGCCACCAACCCCTCCGACAAAAGCCATTCCCGCTGCCACTCGGGCTCGAGTCCCCCGAGACGCACACGACTTCCGGTTTCTGCAGTGTGAAAGAAATCGGCCTGCCAACCCTTGGAAATTCGCGGACTCCGAGGTAAGCAGCTTTCCCTTGTTACCTGTTACTTGTTGTCCCTGAAAGTCCCTTCCGATTCGGCCGATGCCTTGACAGTGTCGGCCCCGGAACGGGCTGGCTGGGCCTGGGCCATGTGGCGCACTGCCGCACCCGCCCACTGTTTCCTTTGTCCAACTTGTTCCAGGCAGGCCATTTGCACAGGGCCACTGACACTCTGCTTCCGCGGACAGTTGATCTTATCTTGGCCGCGTTGCCATTTCCTCGGCTGGTACGGCAAGACGATAACAACTGCCAACCCGCGGAGTTTGGACCTACAACCAATCGACCGGGTCCTAGCATCGGCTTCGCTGGCATACAGTGACGTCGACGCACAGCGCGTCGGGTCGCCTCGTGCATTGTCTCCGTCTCCCTGCAGCCTCGAGGGTTACACAGGGCAAAACCTGGGTCTCCGTGAGATCCGGCCTCCCGAATCGGCCCTTGCCAGAAGGTTCCTCGAAGCCCGAACAGCGAGCGCCCAACTGCCCGCACTGCAACCACGGCCTTGCAGGACGCTACTGCGTGGGAGACCCTGCGGTGACGTCCAGGCCAGGGCCCTTACTCACCCCCAAACAGCTGCCAGGATTGCGCTGAGCGGGGCCGAAAATAGCACCCCACCAAGCCCCCCGACCGTCCCCCAATCCGACCATGTCCGGCTCAATTCACCCAGTCCTGGGTCTGGGTCACCCCGCTGACCCTGACCTTCCGCTCCCACTGCGGGAGGAGCACTGCGGCCCCGATGGAGTTAATAAACCCTCGCCCGCCAACTCCGACTGCTTGCAGACCCCCGATGCGGTCCTCACCCTGAAGCTGTCGCCGCCGGACCACGGGGAAGCGAGTTCCATGTCATCGCCTGCAGACGACGCTGCAACCGCCATCACTCCCACGGCCGCCGCACTCCCCTCGACGATAAGTAGGGACCATGGTCCTGTCGCCGACCCGCAACCCACTCTGCCTGCTGTAGGCACCTTGGTCTCGCCGGATCCCGACTTGTCGCAACACAGCAGCCCCCCCGTTCCCGCCGGTCCTGCTCCCGCCCGCGGCCACCGCAAGAACGCGCTCTCGGTCGAGTCTGTCCCGCGACAGACGATTATGAAAGCACTGGCCTCGGTAGCACGCAACAGCAAGCCGCAGGCTCTCTCGCTCAACAGCATGCTGTCCGCACACAGCGCGCCCAACGGCGCCGACAACCGGCCCGGCTCGTCCTCCTCGCAGCAGCTCTGCGACGCGCTCAATGGCCTCGCCATGGCGCAAAATACCCGCTCCAACGCGACGGCGACTCCGACCGCCGGTTTCCTCCCCGCCCTGCGATCGCCCTGCTTCTACCACAACCGCTTCGACGACGCCGTCGACATCGACCGGGTGCTCGAGGAGATCAAGAACGACGAGTGGATGTCGCCTTCGCGGCTCATGCAGACGGCCACAGGCGTGCGTGAGGTGTCGAAACAGCTCCAGCGCCGGCCCATCAAGCGCGCCGTCAGGAACGTTATGATCGTGACCAAGGCGCGCGACAACCAGCTGGTGCTGCTCACGCGCGAGCTGGCCATGTTTCTGCTGCGGACCCCGCGGTACGGGTCGGACGTCGGCGTCAACGTCTATGTGGACGCCAAGCTGCGCCACTCGAAGCGCTTCGACGCCCGGGGGATCACGGACGTGGACCCGCGCTTCCAGGAGATGCTCAAGTACTGGACCCCCGACCTGTGCTGGAACCAGCCCGAGAAGTTCGACCTGGTTCTGACCCTCGGCGGCGACGGCACCGTTCTCTTCACCTCGTGGCTCTTCCAGCGCATCGTGCCGCCCGTGCTGTCGTTTAGCCTGGGGAGCCTCGGTTTCATGACCAGCTTCGAGTTTGAGCGGTACAAGGACCACCTGAACCGCGTGATGGGCGAGGACGGCATGCGCGTGAATCTCCGGATGCGCTTCACCTGCACCGTGTACCGCGACGGGGCCCTGGGCCACGGCATCGAGGAGGGCGAGCAATTCGAGGTCCTGAACGAGCTGGTCATCGACCGCGGGCCGTCGCCCTACGTCTCCAACCTCGAGCTGTACGGCGACGACGAGCTCTTAACTGTGGTCCAGGCGGACGGCTGCATTTTCTCCACGCCGACTGGTATGCGCTGCCCTTCCCGTCCGTTTATCTCAGTGTACTAACCTCCCCCCCTTCAGGATCCACAGCCTACTCCCTCTCGGCCGGCGGCTCCCTCGTGCACCCGGACATCCCCGCCATCCTGCTGACCCCGATCTGCCCGCACACGCTCTCGTTCCGGCCCATGGTCCTCTCCGACACGATGCTCCTGCGCGTGTCGGTCCCCCGCAACAGCCGCGCCACCGCCTACTGCGCCTTCGACGGCAAGGGCCGCATCGAGCTCAAGCAGGGCGACCACGTCACCATCACGGCCTCGCAGTACCCCTTCCCCACCGTCGTCCGCACCGACACCGAGTGGTTCGACAGCGTGTCGCGCACCCTGAGGTGGAACGTGCGCGCCGCGACGCAGAAGGGGTTCGATCTCGGTGCCGATGGGGTTGGTGGCTCGGCCGACGGCAGCGAGGACGAGGGGTGGGATATCGACACCGACTCGGCGTGTTATGCCAGCGAGGAGAGCAGCACCGCTGCGAGTCCGCTTAGGAGGCAGATGAGCATGTTGGGGTTGTAGTTGTCTCTCTCTGCTGACTCCCCTGGAGGGGTTGGTGTTTTTTTTTGGATTGTGTTGCGTTGGTTGGTTGGTTGGTTGGTTGGCTGTCTCAAAGCATTATTATTATCGCGAGCGAGTGAGCGTTGGAGGGGGTCGAATCGAAGTAGGGCTGGCATGTGATTGCCTACCTACCTTACGTTAAGTGCAGCAGCACGCGGGGGTTATCATATCATTATCATTATGAAGGCGTTGTTGGGCGTTTCGGTTTTTCTTTTCTTTCTTTCTTTCCTTTTTTCGACTGGGAATGAGGATGATGGGATATCAAGAGCGGGGCGGGATAATTTACCTACCTACTACTACATAGTATAGTTATATGCCTGGTTTGGGCAATGGACATATATATTCGTGACTTTGATGTCATCGACCGTGACGAGACCTGTCTTAGCGCCCTCTGACCACCCTCGAGCCACCTCAGTCCCCCTACCCCGCAGCGCAATCACAGATCGACTGATTCGTGAGGTCGAATCAGACGAAGAGAGCACATGTTTGCTGGTTGCCCCCTCAGTTGGTGTGTGGCTGTAACTACTGTAACTTTAAGCCTCTGCAAGCGCCAGACGTGCCATCCACTCGGCGCCTACAGATGAGACAAGATCAAGTACCGAATATCAGCCATGTGAAGGGGCCACTTGCTTTGCGAGAGAGCCGGGTTTACAAATCTGGCACTGAAGCAGTTGAGACAGGAGGGATGTTGACAACTCCAGATTATAACGTATTCTTCATGACACAACATCTCGTCCCAGACCGCAAGGGACTGACTGGCTGACTGACCACGAGCCCCGCAACACTCAACTCCGCTCGACAACAGCAGCGGCAGCCATCGTCTAAGTCCTCGCCATCTACCAGGTATCCCGCCAACGGACTAAGTAAGGTAAGAGGTAACCTAGGTAGCAAACAACCTTGCAAACACTCAACCGACCAACAAGGCAAGCCTCCTTCCTCCACCAGGCGACGGCCACCGGTCAAAGAGAGGCATTAAATATCCCAACAGTGCAGAAAAGAGGCCTTGTTCCATCCTTCTGATACCCGTACATGTCCATCCCATCTCATATATACCTCCCAGCCAAGGACAGGAACGGGAGGCCAGCGCTTGGCTCCGTCCACGCCCTCGGTTCTGAAAGTCGGCTCCTCGTTTTCTCGCAGCCAAACAAACAAGCCTCCAAGTCCCAACAAACAACAGCCAGCCGGTTTCCATCGTAATGCCAGCTGCTCATCATCAGCAGCCGGACGACCATGTGTCAGTCAGTGTCCGGTAACCCACCCCCAACAAAACCCAACACAACAACAAACAAACAAAACCGCCCATTAGTTAGTGTAAAACAGCCCTGCCATGTCATCTCCGCCGGCTTCGATCGATGGTTGCAAGGCAGCCTAGCCCAGTGCGCGAGCGCTCACCGTACTATACCGTACTCGCCAGTGAACCACCAAGCAACACCCAAAACAAACAACCCACCCAGTCCGACACCCAATAAACACCTCAGGTACCTAGGTACCCCGACACCCAACACACAAGAGGTATAGCCACCCCGGTACCCTGGTACCCAGGTATGTACCTAGGCAATCCTCACCTTGCAAACTTGAGCGCAATCAAATTCGCCGCGGCATCCACCTCCTTCTTCTTGCTGGGACTGACCTCGCCGGCCATGAACCGATGGACGTCGTCCCGCTCAAAGAACTGTCTCCTGCTCCTCTCGTCGCCGCCATCACCGCCGCCGTCGTCATTCCCCCCCTGGTCGTCGTCTCCATCATCCTCATAGATCAGCGGAGGCTTGTTGGGCGACCGTCCGCGGCGTCGACCCCCCATCGTGGTCGTCTGGAATTGCTTCGAGTATGCGGACCATGACGAAGGGGAGGTGGCGCTGCGCGCGAGGGATGCGGGGTGGCGCTGCTGCTGGGATTCTTGCACCCGGCGCGGGTTTCTGCCGGTCTTGTCGGCCCAGTTCGATGATGCCGACGACGGCGCGGCAGTGGGGAGCCGACGCCTGCCGGAGGCGGTTTGGTTGCTGCTGCTGCGGCGGAACGGGCGCGGGTTGCCGTCCTCGTCGGGGCTGCAGTTCTCCTTGTCCGATTCCCAGGCCAGCAGCGACGATGGGTGGTGTTGGTCGTAGCCGGTCATGGGCTTGGGCTTGCCGGCACCAGCAGGGTAGCTGGAGACGGCTGTCCTGTTTTGCTGCTGCATGTTGTGCCGCTGGCTGAGGGCCGCGGTGGTCTCGATGCGCGCCTGGGTGCTCCACGACCGCTCGAGCCGGGGCCGTTTGGGGCCGCCGGCTGGGCGGGCCTCGGCGCTGTCGGCGACGGAGTGGTTGCGGCGCTTTGTCCTGGGGATGCTGCCGCTGCCGCCGCTGCTGGTTTGTTCGAGGGCGTTGCTGCTGGCGGAGCTGAGTGAGCGGAGCAGGCTGATCTGGGCAATAGCGGAGCCGCTGCTCTCGTGCTTGGCTTGCTCGATCAGCGGGTCCTCGCGGCTCTCCGAGTTGGCGCAGTCTTCCCAGACCTGGACGTCGCTCGACCGGCCGCGCTTGAGTCGGGGCATCCGCCGGCTGCTGGCCGCTGAGCTGGTGGACCGGCGGAGTTCTGATGGTCTGGGGAGCTCCGGCCACGGGAGAGGCTCCACGGGTGCCGGTGGGAGGCTGGGGCGCGGTGGCGAGGACGTTGTGATCTCGGCCTGGCCCGACATGGACGTCGACAGGCGGAAGTGAGACGGCTGGGAGCTGGGCTTCCAGCTGAAGGCATCGGCGTCCGCACCCGAAGGATGTGGTGGCGGACATGTGGAGGGGAATGACCCGGATCTGCAACACCGTCACGGTGAGCGGCAGCACATACCAAAGGGACAAACGGTACAAACCTGAAGAACTCATGGTAACTGGGATTAGAGGGCAAGGCAGGGGCACCGGCGGCGTTCCGTCGATTGGCCAGATAGCCGGGCGGGCCCGAGACGGACCAAGACGGGGCCGGCGCGGCGGCTTCATCCGCGGGCGCGAACTCGGCGCCCTCAAAGGTTACAGACCCCCGCTCCAGCACGGCTTCTCGTAGGCTCCCAGGCGCGGCATCGGAGCGGCAGCTAGCAGCGTCCGAGTGGGCCGAGGAGCTTGTGCGCTGCTCTGGCGGCGACATGCTCTGGGAGGCGTGCGGAAAGCCCTCCGAGTTGAATGGGGTGTGTTCGGGGAGGTCGGCGAAGCGCGAGACAGAAATACGGCCCTGGGTGATGCTCTCGATCAGCTGGGGCGACAATGGACGCGCTTTGCGGCGGTCGTTCTGGCGCCTGTTCTGGAACCAAATCTGGTCACGCCGTTAGTGTTCACTCTCAATTGGCCTAGGACGCGCATCGGGGTGGGCAGAGCGAGTGCTGGTTGGGCTGGACTCACGCGAACAGCCTGCTTGTTCATCGAGACGCGCTCTGTAATCTCGGCGATCTCGTCCTGGTTCGGCTGCGGCTTCTCGTTGTAGGCGCGCACGAGGACGGCCTTGTCTGCTGGTCTGCAACGAAGCACGTCAGCATAAGGCCAAGGGGTGCAGGATGCAGGATGCAGAGACGTACGAGGTCCGGTTCCGCTTGCCCTTGGGGTGGCTGCCTCTGGCGCGGCGTTGGCTGGCAGACGGCGACATGGAGCCCGCATTGGGTCGCGGTGATTGTTGGGAGGCGTCCGGGCTTGTGTTGTCGCTGTGCGAGTCGGTGGGCGACGCAGGCCGAGGAGAGGGCGGAGAGGGAAGGGACGCGGCCTGGGACGCCATGGCTAACAGTGCAACTGACGTTCCAACTTAGTGGACGCGTTGAGGGCTCGCAGTAAGGTAACTGTCAGTTACGGCGTGCTGGAGAGCCAAAACGGCACGAGGAAAGGTCCTAGCAACGACAGATGCGCATGCTCGCTCGCAGAGGAAGAGGCAGGTCTGTCGCCAGCAGGACGCACTTTAGGAGTGTTGAGGGACAGACGCGTAGGAGCAGAGAGCAGAGCGGAGTGCAACAGTGGGAGTGCGAGCCCACATCATTTACAAGACCCACTGCACGCCCGCGCGGGCGCGAAGCTGGCCGCGTCGGCGAGGGCCAATCACAGCCGCCGCAGCTTGCCCGATCAGGAAGTCAAGTCAACACGGCGGCCAGGAAACAAGCGCCAAGCTCCAAGCTCCGCGGAGGAGATCTCGAAATCGCGACTTTTGCCAGCCGTCTTTCTCCATTTGGGTACGGAGTAAACCGGCGTTGTAGTTGCGGGTGAAACTGGCTGTGCGCTGGCATCGCCGCACGCATTCCGGCATTCGATGCCCTAAACACATGTACAATAAATACGGATACAACGCACGATCAAAAACCAGGTAGGTACCTGTGGTAGGTAGCAGAGGGTTGGAGGCATCAATCCTGCGATGCATGCCGAGGTCATGGTATGGAGTAGAATTAAAACGCTCGAAATGCCTCCACGGGCCTACGCTAAAAGATTAAAAAGGAAGATAAAAATAGAAAAAGGTAATGCTAATAATGCCCGTTTCAAACAAGAATGATATCCCCAAACCAGGTACCCCCCAGCCCAGCGCATCAAGCGACTCACTGCCCTCCATCTCTTGCCCAGCCATCACTCCTCACTTTCCCCCCCCCTCCCCCCCCTCCTGCGAAACCAACGCCTCCAGCGCCCCCCTCAACACCTCCTGCGACAAACTCCGCCCATTCTCCAACCTCACCACCCTCGCCTGCAGCTCCGCAATTTTCCGGTCTCTCGTCTTCAACCCCTCCCTCAGCACATCCCTCCCCCTCTCAACACCCCTCGCCCGAAGCGCGTGCAGGTTCAGCGTCTCGCGCAGCGCCCGCCGCACGGGCGTCGACACGGGCTCGGCCTTCAGCAGGCCCAGCACGGCGAGCGTGATGTCGGCGTCGTCGGGGGAGCAGCAGTCGCCTTGGGAGAGTCCCGATTCTGTTGCTCCTGGTGCTGTGAGGAGGGCGTTGCGCGTGCGTGCAGGGGTGGGGGTTGCTGGGCCCTGCGATGAGGACTTGAAGCGCTTCGCTGGTCCGCCTGATTCTCCCGGGACGGCGAGGAACCTGTTGTTGCGGGACTCGGGAGTCGGGAGGCCACCGAATCCCGCGCGGCTGCCTCCTCCTCCTCGCCCAGCGCTCGGGGTGGTCGGCCGCTGCGGGTCGCTGAACTGGGACTGGTGCTGGTGGTGGAGTTCCCGCTCGGTGTAGTCGGCCATCTCGACGAGCTGGTCTGCGTCGTCCGAGTCGAGGTCGGGCAGGAGGTCTGCAGCGGCGGCGGTTGTCCTACCTCTCCTCGTGCCCCGCGGTCCGACTCCGACTCCGTCGTCGACGTCGATATCGGAGCGTTTCCGTTTCGACGTCGGCGTCGCTACCGCAGGGTATCGGTTCCTCCTCCTCCCCGCCCCGTCCGCCGTGGCGTCGCTGTCCTCCTCTTCGTCCGAACTCCACGATGGGTTCCCCGCCCGCGGGATGCCGCGGAAGATGCCATGTCTCGGCCCCGGCGTCATGAACACGCTGCTCGCGGGCGAGAAGAGCGGTCTGCTGGCCACGGTCGACGCCACCTCTGACTGGGGCGTCTCGGAGCGGGTGGCAGCCTGGTGGAAGGCACCGATTCCCAGGCCGTTCCTCGCACTCGGGTTGTTGCTCGGGCTGTTGATTGCGCCCAGGCTGTTGTCGCCCTGGTTCAGTCGACTAAACACCTCCACCTCCACCCCCGCCTGCTCCTGCTCCTGCTCCTGCACCTGCGCCCTCTTCCCCCTCTCCCGGTCCAGCACAGCCTTCTCCCGCACCAGCGCGGCATCCTCAAAGATGAAAAACCGGCACTGCTCCTCCCGCGGCTTCGGGCACGTGTAGAACCAGCGGCCCTTGTTGTTGCCCGCCTTCTTCACCTGCAGAAAGGACGCCTGCACCGGCGGGCTGCATGCGCCTGCGCAGTAGATAGTCAGCACCATCTGCTCGGGGAAACGAAACAACATACTAGGTAATGTTTGATCGACTTACAGAACCATGTACCGTCCTCGAACTTGCCCGGCGGGCTCTGCCAGCGCGCCTGGCTTGACGGTGGTGAGGAGGAGGTGGTGGCGAACGACATTGCGTTCGCCCACTCGTTGCGATGTCGGTCGGTTTGTTTGTTTAATTCAGGGGCTGATGGCGTTCCGGCCCGTGCTTTGGATCTCAGGGGTAATAATAAATAAATAAAAAGAGTGGCGACTTGATGGGAGGTGAGTGAAAGAGTGCGAAGATCCGTGCTTGGTGGACGGTTTTTTGTTGGAGGCTGGGAAGCGTCGCGCGCCTTGTGCGGGGATGGAAGCGCTGAAATGACGAGGCTGGTGGGAGGGCGGTTTCAGACGAAGCCGACGGCTGCAGTGAGGCCCACGACTGGTGGCGGGACAACTGAGTCCCTTGCACAGAGAAATTGCACTGCGCTACGAAGTAGGTTGTAAGTGACTACTTTGCAAATAGAATTCAAGTTTACTAAACCCACCAAGCGCGTGATGGGAAATGGTGCAACTCGATGGTTTGATTCCATCCCAACCTCCGGGAGGCATGTGAGCAGCTATCTACCTGGCTGGTATGATACACCTTTAACAACTCAACACCAGGCCCCTGTTTCTACACCCAAAGACACTTAAGCAGTAGAAAATGCATTGTCAGGGCGATCCAAGCACCCTCAGCAAAACTCCATGCCAAACATGACGGCGAAAGTATAGTACAAGCAGCGAATGAAAGCGTGAACAATGTGGTGTACAACGAACCAGATTCGAAAATACAGAAGAGGGTATAACAGTAGCTATGGTATAGTATCGGCATAGGGTATCCGCGACCAACTGAACGCTTACAAGAAAACTCGCCAAACTGAAGACAGAAAAGACCAGGCTCGCGTACCTGACAATCCGAAGAAAACACCAATCCCCCTTCAACCACTAAATCTCATAAAAATACTCCTCATCCAACCCCTCCCTCCCCGGAACAACCCCCACCCCACTCCCCCTCCCCACGTTGGGGCCGGCATACATCTGCTCCAGCCGCACATTCAGCAGCCTGATCTTGAGCCCGTACTCGCTGACCAGCGCCACCAGCTTGTTCGTCTCGGCGGTAATGGGCGCCTGGCTCAGCAGCATGAGCAGGCCGTCCAGCCACTCGGACGCGAGGCTGTGGTTGAGCGGGTACAGCGTCAGCACGGGCTGCTCCCTGGCTTCCGCTGCCGCGCTACTACTAGCGCCGCCGCCCGGGGTGGAGATGATTGTTGTTGTGTCGGGGGTTATTGGGGGCATGCTCGAGGTGCCTGGAGCTGCTGCTGCTGCCATGTCGTCGGCGAAGGAGTAGATGGTGATTTTGGTGGTGGGCTTGGTGGTGATGGTGGCGCCGTTGTGGCGGAGGGTGGGCGTGCTTGAGTTGGAGCTGTAGTCGGCTTCTGTCTCTGGGGCGTCCACCTCTGGGCTGGCCGACACGTTGGAGACGACCGAGCTGATGGTGCCGAGGTCGATCTTTTCGACGAGGGCGTCCAGCCCCGGGTCGTAGGGCAGCTTCTCGGGGAAGTCGGCGTAGTGGAGGTAGCGGCGGTTGTGGGAGAGCTTGGCGAACCGCCAGGGCTGGTACAGCCGCCGCTTGGTGTAGCTCTCTTGGCGGGTGTGCGGCATCGGCTTGGTGAACCAGCTGCCCTGGAGTAGGCACCTGATGCGCTGCTCCTTGACGAACTGCAGGGCTTCGTGCTTGAGCTCATCGCGCACCTGGAAGAGGTGCGGGCCCCACTGGTCCTCAAAGGACAGCTCCAGCAGTTCCATTTGTAGCTCTCGTAGCCGCGCCGCGTCGTATTCTTGCAGCTCGTCCTCTACCTCCAGCACGTCCTTTGTCCTGCCAGACTGGCCCACCACCTGCTCAATGAGCACGCGCACCAGCTCGGCCACCTTGTCAAAGTCGTCGCGCTGTGCCCCGGTGGACTTCCATAGGCGAAAAAAGGCGTGCAGGCCGGCGGTATGCAACCGCGACCACTGGAGCAGTAACGGGCGGAACAGCTTGTCGTGAGTCTTGGCGTCGTTCAGCGCCAAATAACCCCTGATGTCCTCCAGGTCGGACTTGTCCACCTCGAAGTGGTCGTAGACAATCATGGTGACAGCCAGGCTCGCCCTTGCCACGGGGCACCGCTCATTCAGCGGCCTTGTCGACTGCTCCAGTAACAACTTCTGGAAACCGTCCTCGTTCTTCCGCACGTAGTCGGTCAGATCCATCATGCCGAGGAACCCAGCCGTCTCAAACTCAACGGCGGGTGATTCTGTCTCGAACCCCAGCCGACGCCACTTCTCCGGGTTGTGTCTCCTGCTGCCCTTCCTGGCCGCATCCCCGTCCTCTGCAGCTGCGGTTGCTGTCCCCGCAACGCCATTCGCATGCCGCCTGTCGGGCGCGCTCGCAAGATGCAGCCCCTTAAGCGCCCTCCTGTGCTCGGGCCGTTCCAGATCGACCCGCACCTCCCTCCACTTCCTCAGCAGCACCTTTGTCAGCGACTGAAACTCCAACAGCGGGTGCGCCAGGTCCTGCAGGGCCGAGCTCTGCAGCAGGTTGTACACGGCGCGGATCAGGCCGAGGTCCTGCAGGCGCTTGATGAACTTGCTCCATTCCTCGCCTGCGTTAGCGCTGGCACCGGGGCTCCTGGGCGGCACCACGCTGCTGCCACCGCTGCCGCTGCCGCTCCCGTCGCTCGACACGGCGTCCCGGATCAGGGCGTTGACCAGCATCAGGGCGTTGGCGCACAGCGCGTGGTCGGCGCTCTGCAGCTGCTGGATGACCAGCTCGAAGAACTGCGGGTACACGGCGACGGCGGGCTTGAGGGCGCGGAAACCAAACGTACCCGGCGGGGTGCGGACGGCAGTGGTCGGCGTCCGCGGCGCAAGACCCGTGCTAGCCGCCCCCTCAGGCCCACCGGCTGCCGTGCCCCAAGACGAAGACTGCGACCGGCCGACGAGGGCGACCAAAATCGACATGGCGCCGCGCAGGATGTTGACCAGCGGGTTGGTGACGATCAGCTCGACGATGCGCTCGACCAGGTCCCCCGCGGCGGGGCCCTCGAAGATGTCCCAGCCCATGTCGACCTCGAGCAGGCGCGTCAGGCTCTGCAGCGAGTAGGCGAGCGTGTTGCCGCCGGCCGTCATGATGAGGCGGCGCAGCAGGACGAGGCCGCCCGACGAGATGAAGACGTCGGCGAAGGCCGGGTCGTTGATGGACGACTGCAGCTTGAAGACGGCCATCTTGCGGGCGGCGTCCTCGTCGGACGCGAGGCGCGCCAGCAGCGCGGGGATGTCGGCTTGGTCCATTGTAGCGCGGGATGTGCCGACTGCCGGGTCGGGGCGCTGCTGTGTTTGTCGTGTTCTCTTTGTCGAGGGCTCGGAATCGAGACTCGACGGGATTGTATCGGGGGAGACTCGTCACTCGAGGGCGCGGCGACGCAGGGACGCTGCAACGGGCCTTGTCAGTTGCGCGCAGAGAACGGGATTGCGCGCTCGGTCGACAGGAGTGGGCGCTAAGGGCGGAAGGGTTTGCGATCCATGTGGTGGTGTTGGGGAAAGTTGAAATGGCTTGCTTGCCCGTCGACCTCCTGTCGAGTGTCGGGTCTGTCCAGGGATTCCAGGGACCTCCAGGGGTTCTTCTGAGATGAACACCCCGGAGTGTGGGGCCGGAGTGGGGGGCCGCCAGTAGCGCCAACGGCGGGGCTCGAGTGCATGGGGCCCGTCGCCCATTGGTCAATGGCTGTTGATTCTGTTGCATGCTGGAGTCTCGGCTTCGGATGTTTCCACTTTCCAGCATTCTGGTTCCTGCTTCATCAACTCAACTCACAACCTCCTCCACTTGGCTCAACTACCTGGAAGTTACCTGGTTACCTGGTAGGCAAAGGTAGACTTGTTTCGTGCATCAGCTGCGTCTGGGCCAGAAATCACTTCGAACAGTTGTATTTTCTTGCTAAAATGGGACCAAGAGCTTCACACGGCGTCGTTCTGCTGGTGTGAAGGAAGGCACAGCTATTTCCCGGTCACGACGCCTTCACCCGGCCAAGGAAGGCTTCCAGATTTCCTCGAGGCTTCCTTCCTGTGCTTGTCCTGAGTACTGTGTGAGGAACCGATATACTTAGCCCACCATCTACGCGGCACCTCCAGCCATCACCCCGAACCCCAATCCTCCACAATTATTCTACAGTTTCAAGTACACCTACCGACTATCAGTCCTAATTACCAGTCGCTTCTTATTCTAGCTTTTTGGTCCGCCTGCATCTTACTCTACATCCCGGTCCTGGGCCGATCCGCTGAGTCCACCCTCCAGAAGCCTCGACTTATCCCTCCGGAAGACGAGCGTGAACATTGGACTCCCATCACCATGGAGCCTCACACGACGGCCGTCGCAACCGTGGCCGCGCGCATCCAGCAGTTCGCCGCGACCAAGACGCCCTTCCGCGTCTACCATGGGGCCACCAACAGCACCCGCCCGTCTCAGCTCCGCCAGGACAACACGGTCGACACCAGCAGCCTGAACCGCGTGCTCGCCGTGGACACGGCCAAGAAGACGGCTCTGGTGGAGCCCAATGTGCCCATGGATGCTCTGGTCGAGGCAACGCTCTAGCATGGCCTGATCCCCCTGGTTGTCATGGAATTCCCCGGCATCACCGTCGGCGGCGGCTTTTCGGGGACTTCGGGCGAGAGCAGCTCGTTCCGCTACGGCGCCTTCGAGACAACCGTCAACTGGATCGAGATTGTGCTGCCCACCGGCGAGGTCGCCCGGGCCTCCAAGACGGAGAAGCCGGACTTGTTCTGGGGCGCTGCCTCGGCCTTCGGCACCCTCGGCGTCGTCACCCTGCTCGAGGTCCAACTGCGGGACGCAAAGCGCTATGTCGAGTTGACATACCGCCACGTCAAGGACTTTGACGACGTCGTCTCCATCCTGCAAGCCGAGACAGCAGACGACACCTCCAACGACTACGTCGACGCCATCACCTTCTCCCGGGACTCGACCATCGTCTGCACCGGACGTCTAGTCGACACTCTCCCTGAAGGCACCACCCCGCGCCAGTTCCTCCGCGCCCGCGACCCGTGGTTCTACGTCCACGCCCAGAGCGTCGAGAAGCGCCTCCAGCACCACCGCTCGGCAGCCAACGCCGTCGAGGTCGATTACATCCCCCTCGTCGACTACCTCTTCCGCTACGACCGCGGCGGCTTCTGGACGGCGCGCTACGCCTTCCGCTACTTCCTCACCCCCTTCAACCGCGTCACGCGCTTCCTGCTTAACCCCTTCACGCACACGCGCCTCATGTACCGCGCCCTGCACCAGTCGGGCTTCTCCGACTTCTACCTCATCCAGGACGTCGGCATCCCCTACCCCAACGCCACCGCCTTCGCCCGCTGGCTGGACTCGCAGCTCGCCATCTACCCGCTCTGGCTCTGCCCCATCCTCGCCCGCCGCGCCTCCCCCGACTCCAACCACGGCCTGCACGGCCGCTCCGGCGACGCAAATGATGCCGCCGTGCCAAAATCCCTGCTCGACTTCGGCGTCTGGGGCCCCACGCGCTTTAACCGGCGCGAGTTCGTGGCCCAAAACCGCGCCCTCGAGCAGAAAGTACACGCCCTCGGCGGCGTCAAGTGCCTGTACGCGCACGCCTACTACACCGAGGCCGAGTTCTGGGCCAACTACGACCGCCCCGCGTACGACGCCCTGCGCGCCCGCTACGGCGCGGCATACCTGCCGAGCGTGTACGACAAGGTCAAGGTGGACATGGACGACGTCGACGCCGAGGAGGCCGCGGCCGCGGGCGCGCCGTGGACCCCGCGCGCGCTGGCGCTGCTTTGGAATGTGTGGCCCGTGAGGGGGCTGTATGGCGTGTGCAAGGCTGTTGGGGGCGGAGATTATTTGCTGCAGAGGAGGAGGGTGAGGGGGCAGCATTAATCAGGACATTGTAGGCACAGACAGGCTAGACACCACCGTCTCCTAGAAACAAAATCACCTACTAGGTACTTACTACTACTTTACATGCATTCCGAACCTGCACTCAGTTACCTATGTGCGCACCTGCCTGTAACGACAGAAAACCAAGCCGACGACGGATGTGACTACGATGGATGACGAGACCAACCCGGTCAACCCCCAATGTGCACCGAGGAAGCTAGTTAGATATTGACTGTGGACACAGCACGAGAAGACAGTCAGTGTCTTGCGGAAAGGAATGCACACTAGCTAGTAGCCTTGGCTGATGACCCCGATTCTTGAGAAAATTCCTCATACCTACCACACCAACTACCTAGCTGTCAACCCAACCCCTGAGCAGATTGTGTAGAGATTCAAGACACAAGCCGGGTGGCATCCCACTTCTATTGATCTATAACGACGTTCTCTCCTTTCTATAGTATGTAGACTGACCTGCCAAAACATGGTGATAGAGCTAACTGCCAACGCAACGATACAGCTGTTCGCGGAAGCACATGCCTCTCTTCCCTCCAAAATTGGTATCACATCATGTTGGAAACTGGGTGGGATACAATGGCCAGCCCGGATACCATATCCCCGTGCCCACGCCCCTTCAACCCTCCTTCGCAACCTCTTCGTGGAAGCGCTTCAGCTCGGCCAGCACCTCCCCCAGCTTCGGCCGCCCAAAGTGATTGCCATCCCACGTCCCGCTCGCCTTCCGCTCCTCCCGCATGCTGAGAAACTCCTCGGCGGCCTTGACCTCGGCCCGCCACCAGTCACGAGCCACCCCGAGTACCTCCTCGGCGTTGCTGCGTTCTCTGTTCCGCAGGACAAGCCTGCTCCCCTGTCTAATAACCAGGCGGGACAACACATCACGCCTGCCTCTCGTGCAGCGATCAATGAGAGCCCGCAGCCCGCTCGGTGTCAGGCGAAAGGCAGGGAACTCAATGTCGGGCTCGTAGCGGTAGGATTGCCAGACAGCGGCTTTCTGCGGCGCGCTCTGGCCCTCAAAGATGCACCACAGGACTCGGCCGAGCATGTAGACCATGGCGGCCTCCTGCTCCACCTCGTCCAGGGCGAGCCAGGGGATGTTGTAGTTCGAGTAGCCATGCGGTCGGGCAGTGGAGTAATTCTCACATGCCTGCAGCGCCTCCCAGTCGGGGAGGAGCCGGTTAAGCACGGCGGCGAAGTGGGTGCGGGATTCCTCCGGGATGGTGGGATTTGCTTCGTCCAACTCGTCGCTGGCGAGAATGCGCACGTACTCGACAGCGTTGACCTCGGGGGCGGCGAACTCGCACCACACGCCGCGCTGCTCGAAATCGACCATGACGATGTCGTGAGACGCCGAGAAGAGGATATTGTCGAGCCGCAGGTCTGGGTAGAACATGCGGCCGCGCGCGCGGATGTGCTCAACGGCCGAGGTCAGCTGCATGGCCCATCTCAGCTGCTGCTCCAGCTGAAGGCGGCCGTGGATCCGCATCAGTGGAAGTATGTCACGGACGCTGCCATGCTTGTGGAAGGGTAAGAGGAAGCCAACCACGGCCGTCTTGCCGCCGAACAAGCAGCGCTTGGTGACGAGATACTCGGGCCTCGAAATGACGTTCGGGTGCGGCTCCATCAGCAGCAGGTTGCGCAACTCCACGAACAGGTACTTGGTGCTGCTAGTCATAGCCTTGAAGATCCACAGGGTGTCGGGCTCGTCGTTTCGATTGCACCCCCGCTTCCGCACAAGGCACACGCTGTCCTGCAGCTCCTGTACAATGCTCAGGCTCATGATGTCGACGGCCGGAGGGATGAGTTCAGGGGCAACCCCGAGACTCTCGTCCAATTTCGCCACGCCAAGCAGCTGCCTTTCCACGTAGTACGTCGGCACGACCGAGATCCTCGTCTTGTGGATGTCGAAGTGGAGAGCTTCGAAGATGATGCGTGAGCCGAAGGGCAGGGCCTCAGACAGCGTCGAATACGTATCGGGGCCGCTCTCGGTGATCCAGGTCTGCAGCGCGCGCACAATGTAGCTGGAAATGCCAAGGCGGCGGAGTCTGGGGGCGTCTTTGGTGTGGAAGGCGAGGTTCAGATTCAGCAGCTCGCGGAGGATTGGGGAGGCAACTGCTACCTCGGGGATGAAGACATCGAAGCGCAGCGGCGGCATTTCGGGAGATGTAAGCGGCACAGCATAGTACTGCGTGCCCAGGCCGGTGCAGCCGTCAATCCTGAAGAGGGGCTGCAGGGGAAGCTCAAGACTGTCGAGGCGGTTCTTTGGGTTGAGCTGGGATTCGTCCCAAGGCACGCCCTCCGAGGGCGCCGTAGCCCGGTGCTTGGCCAATGCCGGGCTCTGAGAGAAGGCAGCCGTGGGGTGGATGACATCGTGTATCGACGCCGAGTTGAGCTCCATGGCGGAGAGGACGAGGCCTGCGCAGGCTGTGCTTCCGGGGACGCCGCCACGAGCCGCAGGGGTCAAGCCACTGGAGGAATTCTTTTGGAAGGTCGACAGTCCAGTAAATTGAAAGTCAACACGGCGCCAGTTCGGCAACGAAAGTAAAGGTCGAGCAACTGAGCATCCAGGCGTTCCAGCGGTGAGCGAGCGCTCCGAGCCCCTCCTTCCAGTTGGTCGAACTTGGGAAACTCACCGGCTGCACCTTGCCGTCCAGACGCCCATGCCCGTCCTTGACACCAAACGCAGTTTCCATCCGGGCCTGACACGGGCCGGCGCACTTTCCTCGACGGCTCGCGGCGGCGAAAATTGGTGCCTGGCCGTTCTTGCCATTCAAGGCTCGCCCGATTTGTGCAGACTGCAGCCTCCAGACAGAGGGGAGCTCGCCAGGTGGTGGGTTCCAAGTTCTCTCTCGCATGAACCAGGCGCGATACTCGGAGAGCGTTTTGCAGGCCTGGAGAGGGTGACGTTCGCCAGCAGCCCCAACCGAGACATCTTTAGCCCTCTCTGATTGGCTGTCGGTTTCCCGCGTCGCCGAGAGTCCGTCATCGGTGACCAGGAAGTCTGACGGCGTCGGGGGCCGGGAGCCCCGGGCATGCGCGCCGTGGCGCTGGGCTGTGGTTGTCCCATGGGGTTTAGCATGACGGGATCGCCCGAAGAGCAATGCCGACGGTCGTCCGAGTTCTCGCAAGCGCTAACGTCGGTCGTGGGCAGCAGTTGGCAGAACGCTCCACCTTCGCTCGCAAAGGGAATTTACCATGGCTGAGTTGAGCGGCCAAGTCCGGGTCCGGCCGGTGGCTGGGGCTGCATTACCTGTACATGTGCATGTCCAGCAAGCCAACATAACTTAACGCTGAGCCGGGAATTGGTTTCTGGGGAATGAAGATGGGAAGGGGAGAATATGTAGTCAAAGGGCGGAAGGGGCTGACTTGGTGCTTGAAGAGAGAGGGTGACAACTTCCTCTTAAGGTCTGGGGAGGCTGCCCGAGTTTGGGTTTCACTTCTGCCTTCTTCGAACTCTTGCAGGTCCGCACGGAGTGCTCCTCGGCAGCTTGGCCGTGCCACAGCCAAGGGTGTCGGACCGGGTCGGGTCGACTGAAGAACCCGGAAGACCAACTGAAGTGTTGCATGAGTTCCGGCTTGACCGGGATCTTTCTGAGTTGAAGCAGATCTCCTCCCGCATCCCGCATACCGCTCGCCTATCCGATGCGGCTGGAGTGAGCAGGCGGTCTGGACTCTCCCATCTCCGGCAAACCGTATGCGTATGCACCCAGGCCTGTGGAGGGGCTCAAAAGGGTGCCAGGCTCCTCTTGGCTCTAGAAAGGAAACCGTCTCTTCTGGCCGAGTGCTTCCACAAGCATTGCCTAGAGCCCCGCTCATATGGCACCCAGGCCGTCCACCCCGGACTTACACAGTCCACGCTGAAACGCAGTTCTGGTTATGCATGATGCATGGGTGAGGTCATGGACAGAGAAGCCCCATAATGGCTTTTATAGAGCTTGGCCGAATTGACCGAGCTTTGGGGGTCAATCACATTCGGCTGGAGTCAGGTACATGTACGCCGCCTCATGTTGCCACCGCAAGGTTTGAACAACCCACCGAGTCTTGAAGGCGGTCAGCTCGGCTCACCGCATGTTCCGAGGCAAAGTGAAATGCATAGTTACCTTGTTGAAGCCAGCTGAGCTCAGAGACAAGTATGCCGGTGTTCTCATCCATCGAGGCGGCCAGATCAAGCAGAGGGAGCTCCTCACAAGACCCGTGACGAGCGCCAGTGTCACACAGCAGATGTGAACCCCCGCCGAGGGCATAGTTACTGCGCAGCAGAAGAGTCATGTCGTGCTCGGGACCAAGAGACCAGCGCCACCACAGGGTGCTTTCCATCTAGTTCTGCGAGTCCAAGCCGATGTTCCCTCCATCTCGCTTCCTCGGAAGGTGCGCCGTGGGGAGCGGTAAAGTTGACTTCTGCAAAGCCAGGGTTGAAGTGCTACCGGTGAAGCTGCTGCGCTGTCGGTTGCACAACCCGAGCTCCCTTTGTCTCGCGGGACCCGCTATATCTGCAAGGCTATATTGACCGGTGAGCAGGGGGTGGTCAGCAGAAACCATTCCGGTGGGGTGGTACCGACGAACGTACCGAACAGATTTCTCCCAACGGCATTCCTCGTCGGTCGAAAGGCCGCATGAAGCAAGCCATCGCCGCCCGGCTCCCCCGGAGTTCGACCTTGGACCCCGCCTTCACCGGCACGATGCGTGTGGTTGGGTGTCATCTCAGAACCAGGACCCTGAAAATGAGCCCCTGTCCGGCCTGGTGCTCCCTTGTTGGTAAAAAGCGAACATCGCCGTGGCTGGAGCCCGAAAAACCACCAAGGTCGCGTGCTCCGCGTACCTAGCCAAAAGACCGAAAGGGTGACATCGAGTTTGGAACCCTCAACGGGCCTGGGTTTTGCTCTTGCGCTCCCGCCCTGGCCGGTCGGCCCGATCTGGATAGAACAGGTCCGAGTGGGCCTAGAGAGTCAACCAACCGCCTGCCGAGCTGTACTCGGGGGCTCGGTCTGAAGCGTAGCCAGCTTCCCTTTGCTCGACCTCCGGGACTTCCTTTTCAGGCGGTCCCCAGATCCTGGATCAGAGGGTGATGATGTGCTGGGTATCTGGTAATATCTGCCCGGCAGCGTCGAAGACAAGATCCCACAAGTGGACCCTGGCAACGGCAAAGAGTTGGTGGGGACGCGGGAGCACTGCATGTCTGCTGCAAGTCAGTCTGCATGATCGGTCTTGATGAATTGGAATGAGTCCTAGGCCTGGCCTGCGGAATATCCCCTCGATGCCTCACATTAGCGTACATGTGGGAGCCGAAGTGCGGTAGCTCGGAGGGTGATTCTCAGAAGGCACAGGGGAGCGGTGTGGCTGCCACGTGAGATTGTGAGACTGGCCGGATCCACGTCCGCGATTTTCGAGACAACAAAAAACGGGAGCGACCGGCAATCCTACTGTGTCAAATCCAGAGGTAAACACGGGAACCCTCAAGTGATGTCCAGACGATTCCGTCGTCCCAATCCACATTGTCCGCTCGGCCAGTATGGGGATCGACACAATCTGCGGAAGAAATGACCCCCAATTCGCGCTCGGAGCCAGCATTCAGGGTGCGAGCAGCTTCCAATTCCAGGTTGAAGGCCTCGACGACGAGCTGCTTTTGCCAAGCCCACCAAGCCCACCAAGCCCGCGCGCTAGAAGGTTCCCCGTTGCTTCTGAAACAGGCGATTGGTTGCGAGGAGATGGGGCCCGCGCCGGTGGGTTAGCAGGGATAACGTTATTATCCGCTGGCCATGACAATGGAATTTCTGAAAGGAGTTGGAGGGTGGTATACGGAGTAGAATAGCTAGTAGCTTCCTGCAATTATGCCTCTGCCGAACGGAACATGGCAGCCGTGCTTGGGCCCGACTCGTCGAGTGTCTGTCGAGTGTCTGTCGAGTGTCGAGTGTGAGTGCCGAGTGCGAGCGGGTGGACGATGAGGAACTGCGCGCCCTGTGCGACGCGAGGAAGAATGGCATTCGCACGTTCCATCCCGTGGCCTGATGACCAGCTCTGCGACTGGCAAACCAAGCCTGGTCGCATTCCACCTTCCTGCAATTGCACGCCCCTGCCCGGATTCGCTCCGCTCACTGGCCGCGCCTGCCACTCGTTCAACCAGGAACAGGCAAGGGTGTCAGGGGCAGCAAGTGGTCAGGCCGCGACTGCCCCGCGACCGGTGAATCTTTCTTCTTCACTTCATCCCCTCGCAGCTCTCACCGATTCCTCCCTCGGCCAGCAAACGAGACAATAGCATTCTTCACCGGCTGTTCTGGACTCCACCGAGCATCAACCACGGTCCCATTCCGGTCTGTGCCGTGAGACATCGCGCGTATTACCTGCTTTACCGCGCAGAGCACCCAGCCACCATTGGCTTGGGCACCACACAAGCGGCAGGACAGCACCCGGCGCCGACAGCGACGGCGTCGCACTTTCACTCCCGTCCCGAGCAGCCCATCCTGCGTGCGTCCCTGCTCAACCTCCCGAGGTCGGCGCCGCTCGCCAGTCAATCGCGGCCGCGCCACCAGCGCCAACTTCGGCAGCGCAGCTCGAGTCGGGCTCGACGCCGCCAAGCGTGAGGCATCCCTCGGCCCGGGCTTCTCTCTCGCCGCCGCCACCGCCCGAGGCCCCATTTGCCCCGACCACGTCGGCGGCTCCTGTCCCTGTCCGACACCGCTGGCCCCGAGAAGCACGCCCTCAGCCGCGGCCGCACTAGCCGAAGCCAAAGGCAGCCAGCCTCCAAGGCTGCGACACGGCCCTCCCTGGGGGTGGTGGTAGCCACGCAGCAATTTGTGCTACTTGTCTCCCGGCTGTTTTCTTGGCCTGTGTCTACCCCCCCAACCCAACTTCCAGGTTGTTGTTACAACCCCACCCCTCCTCGCCGCCTCGCCGCGGCTCCTGCTCTCCGACCCCAGCTGCATCGGGTACCGTTTTCAGGTGCGCCCGCATTCCACGCTTCCTCACGGGCTCCCTCATCCCTCGTGGCAATGGCGCATCTGTGAGATGCTCGGCCCTGGGCAGTCCACCCACTCCCCTCCCTCCTTCCCACGGTCGTCGTGACTGCGGAGCGGCTCACCCTTTAGTCGTCGTCTCGAGACGCCTTCCCGGTGTTGGCTATGCACATTCCCTTGTCTCCCCCTTGCAGACCGGGTACCTCCACCGCGCGTGCGCCCCGGGTCAAGGCTCCCCTCGGACTTGCCCAACATAATACCCCGGGCTCATCTTCATCATGGTAAGGATCTTGTCTTTCATAGTTACCGGCCAGGGCGGCAAGGTGCATGGGCGGCAATCACCGATCGTCCTCGTGGCTGCTTCAGGCCATGTCCTCTGTCTTCCACTCCCACCTTTCACCCCCCCGCTCGTGTCACTTACACACACATTCCTCCTCAGCTCTCTCCGGTTTCTCATCCCCTGTCCTCCCCCGTCGCGACCTGTCTCACCGGTCCGCGCCCCTTTCTCAGCTCCCCTCTTAATTCGCCAAAAGGTGCGGTGAATTGACAATGCTTGCCTAGAATACCAATATCAGAAAGCGGCGGGCTTACGGCCACGACGAGGCACCTGCAGAGCCAGCGTTCTATGACCTGGCCTACTCGCCGCCTTTCCTGGACAACATATCCCTGCCGACCGACCACCGGTATATACTCGACCAGGGCTCTCTCCTTCACGAACTGCCCTCGTCCGGTCCGCTCTATCTCACACACCCAGAGTCTCGACAATATGTCCTGGAGCAGGCCGCCTTGTTTCTGAACCCGCCCGCGGACGCTCTGCTGAACCTCAGCAACCAACACTACCCCTTCTCCAGCAACAACCAACAGCATCCGGACTTGGACAGTCAGCATCACTTTCACAAGAAACCCCGACTGAACCCGGGCACTCAGATGTCGACCCCGCCGTACTCTGACGGCCTCTCTGCGCAGCATGGGCAGGAGAAGACCCCCCTTGGCCCGCCGGCTGGCCAGCCGGATGCCGGTATGAACGCTGGCCGCAAACCCCATGGGCTCTTCCCCGGAAGGAACCTCGCGTCGGGATGGAGCAACTCGCGGCTGGCCGACTGTTTTGCGAGCATTTCCATGTGCCCGCCCTTTGAGTCTCAGCCATGTAGGTCTGGCTGTCTTGCCGCACCCTTGCTTTGCCGCAGTATAACGGAGAGGAATGCTAACCGCCTCGCCAGCGTACCAACCGCTCCTGACACCTACTACGTCGTATGACTACGACGACCACCGGCCCCCGCTCCTGAATACTGCAGTGGTTTCGGTGCAACCCCGGGGCCAAGGCTCTCTTCTTCCTACGCCCGTCACGCCAGACCCGACTGCGCTCTTCTCATGTGACGAGCCTGCGTTAATGGCTCAGTATCTATCGCACTACCCTCCGCTACAGCCCGAGCGGGTCATGGGTCTCCAGCCTGCCACCAGTCGTGAAGAGATGATCTACCCGAGCGTCTCGCCAGCTGTCAAGTACGAAGACAACGCTGATAGCCCTCATGGCAGCTCGAGCGCTGGGATCCAACCCCCACCTTACCTGGTTGACGCTCCCGTGCATGCAGGCTCCGTACCGGGCCTATACGTTACCGGAGGTGAGCCTTCGCCGTATGAGAACGGCATGGTCTTCAACAACCTGCCGTCACACTTCCATCCGAGGCAGTGTTTTGATATCGAGCCGGGAACGGAGAACACGGGTGTCCAGGACGAGTCTGGTGTTCTTGACTTCTTCCCCGCGCACAAAACCGCTGCTGTCAAGCGCGGGCCCTTCAAAGACCAGGACTCCCGGGAGAAAACGGCTCTCACCAGGAAGATGGGCAGTTGCATTCGATGTCGAATGCAGCGGATTCGGGTAAGCACTCGCCGTCCTCGGCACCCTTTGACGTGAGGCCAACCTAACGTCCCGCCACAGTGTAATCTCGACCCGGAGAACGAAAGAGGCCCGTGTTTATCATGCAAGAAGATTGCCAGCAGCGCCAAGGTGTACCGGCTGAACTGCTTGCGACTGAAGATTACGGACGTGAAGCTCTTCAAGCCTGGCCAGGTCAAGGGGCAGGAGTGGACTAACCGCTGGAAGGACAGTGTGATGGACGACATTGGCAACTGGGAATCGGCTCAGGTGCGGACGATCCGGGTCACCGAGGGCTACACGGGCCAATCGGTCAGGCTGCAGGTTCGGCAGTTCAGGCCGCAACAAGGTGACAAAGTCAAGAGGTCCTGGGTGTCCAGGAACGGCAACAGACACGAAGTCATGATCCCGACTTTTGCCATTGTCAACATGGATGACGCCAAATCCGAGTTTGACCAGTACATCAAAATCGGCCTGGTCGATTGCTGCCACCACCTGCTGGGCTCACGAGACAAACTCCTCTGGCGAACTTACTCGCTTGCCATCAAGATCGCACGAGACGCCTCGACACCCCAATCTGAGAAGAGCCTGCTGGTCTCGACTCTCGATCTCTGGATGTCGGTCCGGCTGACAACCAAGTCATTCGAGATTGTAGGCGATGACACGTTGGGCATGCCACAAGACATCATCGACGACCAGGACAACCCGCTCCATGGCAAGATTCCGCTCCCGCCAGTGATGGGCGCGCAGATCGATTCCGTCATCATCCACCAGATCCAGCCTCGCCTTCGCCGGAAGGCGCTCGAGGAGCTGCAGAAGATGACCCAGGAGAAGAAACAGAAGACGTGGCTCACGACATACCTGGTGACGTTCGTCCTGTTACACAACATCGCTCTGATCACCAAGCACGACGCCGACTATGCCAAAAAGCACGGCCTGCCGGTGAGTTGCTGAAACCCTTCGGAGCCGGAGAACATGCCGACTGATGATCATGACCACAGACGCGGTTCGCGCGAGAAGCCAATGTCAAGGAGTACAACTTGGGTGAGTGCGCGCAACAGAGGTGTGACGGTGGCGACTGGCGACTGGCGACTGACAGGGCTTCCAGGGGCGAACACGCTTCTTGCCTACTTCCATTACTGCAACAAGGCAATCTACCCCTTCTCGGACGAGTGCAAAGACCAAGACCTGCAGACCTTGGCAGAGCTCGACGACGAGGCCATCTCGTTCGTCCATTACACCAGGCAGCTGGTCGCTGAGCACAGTGAGTAGGCAGGCCTGGATCGCATGGGGATTGCTTCTAACCGGCGCGGCAGAGAAAGAATGGGAGAAACTGTGGGCCCGTGAAGAGTACGAGCACGAGTACTACTACGTGAGCCAGCTCTTTGAGCACAACTGGCAGCCTCGGACCATGGCCTAGGTGTTCTCTTGGGCCGGGCTTGATGACTTGTGTCTCGTGGAAGTGAGGGTTGTACGCAAGTACACCGGGGAAGATCCGGGGAAGAGTTGGCCGAATGGATTATTCCTTGGGAGGGGGCCAGCAATTTGGAGCTTCACTGCTGAAGGCTGGTCTGATGATGGATTGCTTGGCGGGGAGTCGGGGGATAGGCGGGGGCTGGCCGACGGAGAGAAAGAACAATTCGGGATTGACGCCAGGTACAACAGCTACTTGTGGTGCGGGGGAATGCACATGCTTGACATGTTCAACACGACGTCTCTCATCATTCTTTCTTCCAGGTTCTCTCGGGTGCTCGTCGGCGAGCCTGCGCAAGAAGTCCCCCAATCATCGACTCCCGCACAGCTCTTGGCGACATCGTCGCACATCTCCATCGCGCTGCGAAAGCCACCTCAGCCAGCTAGCCAATCGCGGAATGGCGGCTTGCTCCAGCGGGCGCAACTGCAGATCCCAGTTCTTGTTCCCCACCTCCCAGATTGGATGGCATTGGATGGCATTGGACGGCGCTCCACAGTCAACATCACCGTCCATCCCATCCGACCCCGGGATCAGGGGCTTTTAGGAAGGGGACACAAGATCTCCTTATCCGATCCGATCTTTGCTTCCATCACGATGGCTGGCTGAAACCTCGCAGCGCAGTGGGAGACAGCTGGGCTGGGCGACGGGTGACCGCAGGGCACCGGAAAGACAACCCGAGCCATTTGTTTTCCATTTTCTTTCCCATCCATGTCTCATTTCCTCACCGGCTCAAGCCACACGCATGTCGAGCGTCAGACCGGTTCCAGCTCCTAACCACAATCGGAACCTTTGCACCTTTTCTTTTTGCCACGGGATCGGGCAATGGCGCCGCCACAGAGATGGAATTATGTACGAATAACGCTTCAACAAGCGAGCAACTTGCTCGTCTGATGGGCCTGGCTGAAGTTGCGAGCACTGGCAAGCAACTGCAAGCCCCGCGACGTCGTGTCTTTTGCATGGATATCCTGCAGACGATGTGCCACTTGGACAATCGGACACCTCGTCGTACAAGCCACCTGCAACGGGAAATTTGGGAATGAAGACTTCCCGTCCCGTCTGCGTTCGAGATGAGATCTGGCGAGGCAGGGACGGGAGAGGCTTTTTGGTGTGTCAAGACTCTCTCATATTTCTCCTGCATATTCCAACCCTGCCCTGTTCAACAAATTCTTCACGGTTCGTTTTCTCTGGTCTTCTGCGCAGCTGGCCGCCGAGCAGAACAACCTGGAACGGGGGTCCTGTCTCTCAACAATCGCACTTGTCGTTTGCTTCATGCTACAGGCAGACGCGGGCTCAACTCTGGAAGGTACAACGTCGATGCCTATCAAAGCACTCACTGGCTCAAGCTCCTTCGGGTTTGCCTCCCGTTCTCTCTCTTTCCGCTCCTTCCTTCGACCGTCAATTGGTGATGCGACCGGTGTTGTACAACAGAATGAACGACCCGCTGCTTTTCCACAGCCGCCTCTCGCTTGCTGGTATCACCTGTGCCACTCCACAATCTTCTGGGTTCTCTTTTCTTTTTTTTTGTTCGAAGCTTCTGCTTCGTGCGCGCCGTGGACTCTCCGACTTCTGCAATTCAGGGTCTGCTGCACACGACCTTGCCTCTGGCTGGCTAGCAGTTGCCCTCGTTTCCGCCACGGCTTCAAGGTTCACATGCCTCCAGGGCTGTCGTCTCCGAGTCCCCTGTTGACGACGCCATCTGCACCTGCTTCTTCTCTCGTGTCCTCGCCATGCCTGCATGCCTGCCCTACATGCAGCTGGTGCATGTAGGGGCACGCTAGCCCGAGTGCCGGCGATGGCGGGTCCGTCTCGATCTTGCCCACCACGGCTTCTGCGGGTAAATGCCCCGGATTCGATGGTAGCTGCGGTCGAGGCCATCCACGCCCTGGAGCCCCTACCTAGGTAGGTACCTACCTGGTTGCTGCTCTTGCTTCTGTCTGCTCATGGTCACCAGCTGGCGCCCCCTTCAGCTCGCCTTCTGTGACCGGTAGCCACCTCTGTCGCCGGCAAGCGCAAACCCAAGGCAGTTAGCCGGTCTCATCATCCAGGGGCGTGTCCTTCGACCCCCCGCCACGGAAGCTGCCGCATCCACGCTTCTTCCCACCCCTCTCCCGAACGCCTGCTTCTTGCGCCCGGTCTCACCTCTCGTTCGAGCCCCGGTGTCCCCTGCCGACCTACATTGGCCGTACATGCCCATCTCTGGACCTGGAGCGGCGGAATCCAGCACCGCCCGTCCTTCAAGGGGCAAGAGCCACATCCCATCTCGCTGGGTGCCTGCCGCTGCTAGCTTTTCAGTGTCACCCCTTTCCTTCAACCTTACTCGCTCCTCCCTCTTACCGGCCTCGGTCGTCTGCGTACAACGGCCTTATCCTGTCGTTTCCTTGCCCGCCGGCTCTGCACTTGCCCTCGTCGTCCACAATCAGACGACGGGATGCTGGCAGGCAGTTGCCTGTTCAACATCGGGTGTTTGGCCGCTCTGTCCCCCCCGGGAGGTCTGGCTGCTCGCCAGAGGACATCTCGTCGTCTATATAAGTCGCCCTGGTCTCGGTCTTCCGCCCAACCATGAAACATCGAGCCTTCCAGTCTTCGCACCAGATCTCGTTTCGTTCGCTCTCTGCTCCGTCTTCTGCCGTCTGCTCGCTTGCGAGGTCTACAACCGCACTGTCTCGACGCCCGGATCAACACATTCTCCCCTGTTGAAACTGCATTGTCCTCCGAGGTGAGTCTCGCCTGATGTTCCCTCGAGGCCCATGCACGCGGGCCATCGAGCCGTGTGGGCACGCATGCAGGGTGCTGATTTGCGAGCAGAAACCCCATTGTCACGATGTCCACTATCGGCGCCGGACCGGTTCTCGCTGCGGTTACCGCACCCGCCGTTGGCACGCCCAACTTGGCCCTGCACGCCAAAGTCAATGCTGACGTCCCTACTCTCCCGGCCGGCTTCCCCGCCCATCTGCCGCACGAGCTGGCCTGGACCGGCTCCGACTTCAACAAGACGTCTAACCACATTCTGGTCCTGAACGACGTCCACCACGCCGAGATCAAGGCTGCTCTTGAGAGCTACAAGTGCACGTGCCTTCCCTCCTCAACCTCCTCTGCCGGTTTCGTTTCGCTAACATGCCCGGCAGCGCTCGATCAAGATGGAGACCTCGTGGAGCCTGCCAACTTCCCGCTCCCGACCCTCGGCCCAAAGCTCAAGGAGCTCAGCCGCGACGTCCACGACGGCAAGGGCTTCTGTGTCATCCGGGGCATCGACCCAGCCTCATACGCTGTCGAGGACTTGACTCTGGCCTACCTCGGCGTTCAGTCGTACATTGCGGAGCAGCGCGGCCGTCAGGACAAGCGTGGAAACATGCTCGGTCAGTGAAAACACATCTCTTCTCCAACAGCAGGACCTTTGCTGATGGTTGGACAGTTCACATCGTCGCGGACAACAGCACCAAGCAAGCGGCTGAGCATCACCGCCACTCGACCAAGGCCATTGTCAGTTCTCACTCTCTGTGTGCGTGTGCGGACAAGGACTAACCACTTGCGGTCCTCAGACCTTCCATAACGAGGAATCTGGCGATGTTGTCAGCTGGTTGACGCGCAGCACCGCTGCGGCGGGCGGCAAATGCATCATTGCCTCTGCGTACACTGTCTACAACGTTCTGGCAGCGACCCGGCCCGATGTGATCCGCACCCTCGCCCGGTCTGACTGGCCTTTTGCCATGTAAATTTGCGTCGGCCGCCTGATAGAAGAAGCCCCTGTCTGACTTCGTTTCTTTAGGCCGCGCTTCCAGTGCCGCCCGGTCATCTTCTACCAGGACTCGAAGCTCGTCATGAACTTTGGCCGCGCCGCTCTCCTGGGCAGCGAGGCTCACCCCCGGGCGCAGCACCTGCCCTCCCTGACGGCCCGCCAGATCGAGGCCTTGGATGCCATCGAAACCATTGCCAAGGCCACGCAGCTGGAGATCCAGACGCAGGCAGGCGACATGCATTTCATCAACAACCTGGCCGTTCTTCACCGCCGTGAGGGCTTCTCCAATGGGCAGGCTCGGACCGAGAAGCGCCACTTGGTGCGCATGCGCCTCCGCAGCGCCAAACACGGATGGTCGATCCCTCGCGAGCTCGAGGCCGAGTGGGACGATGCATTCAACAAGGATGGCGTCAAGCACTGGCACGTGGACCCCATGCCCGCCTACTTCTTCTCCATGCGCCTGTATCCCAACTAGGCCTGGAGCGCATTCACGGCAATCACGCTTGCACCTTGTTTTCGCCCCTTTTCTCGCTGTATTCCAGGCGTTGTCAGGATAAAGCTGGGCATGGGAAGGGCACCAAAAAGGCAAAAAGGCACGGCGGCGTCTGGCTCGGCATTTGATATTATTTCGCTTTATCATGGGTTATGGGACGATTATGGCTGGTGTTAAGAAAACGGGGGATGGGCACAAACGGTATCTGCATTGCTGGTCGATTTTTGAACCAAAAGTTTGCTTTTTTTGCCTATAGACGATGATAGTTAGTGGGCATGGCCCGGTTTTCGTGGCCAAGGGTTGATCTTGAGATCAGCCCAATCAACATTTTTCCTCGTGCTCAGTTCTGTTTGCAATACTGCACATGTGGTGCTCAGGGTGCTGTCTCCTGGATGTTCATCTTCGAGACGATTACGACACCACCCACCCTTTGCTGCGTGGGAAACTGCAAAGGGCTAGCCAGACTGGGTCTTCGAGGATCTTATAACGGGACCCATCCAGAAGGAGAACAGCTGAGATGCACCCCATTCGTCAGATCTTGCCCGGCTCAAATGCCGCCATGCGAGTCTGGTCGGATGGGGAATAGCCTGGCTTCTTGGCTCAACGCGGCCGTCCTCGGCGGATGGGTCTCGAGCACCAGACCGCAGTGGGGGCGAGAGAGTTGGGGCCGAGAGATTTGCGGCATCAACCAAGGCCAGACAGAACACCACACTCTCGGAATTGCCGGAGCATTCCTCAGGACGAGCCATATCCGGGGAATAATACTGAAGCTTCTCTGGCTGGTGGGAAATTTAGCAGCGATATCGCTGATGAGGTGGTGTAAGTCAACCCGTCTTCCCGGGTTATGCCCGGTGGTCCCCTAAGTGGTCCCTGAGTGGTCCCCTTTGGGGCTAGGGTTACATTTCCGATCGGATCGGGATGGGTCCAGCAAGCCCTGGCTCCCAAAAAGCCGGGCTTTCTTTGCTTGGTCTTGCATGAGCATGATGGTGTGTGGTGTGGGTCGCATGTTTGTTTGGCTTTTGGTTCCATCAAACACCTCACCTCACGGCTCGACTCTCTCCGAGGGCTTTGACAGGCTCGACTGCGGTGGCTTGACACGATGTTGCAAGTCGTGTCTCACATGCACACCACACACTCCATTCCCTTATTATGTCGTCAGAAATCGGTTTGTTGGTGTGTGTGTGTGTGTGGCGTGGCTTTTTTTTGTGACATGCTGGTGTATGCAGAATGACATGTTGGGCTCGCTCACTTTCCCATTGTCTGGGTTTGACATTCTCTTTTTGGGGGGGGTGGTTGGCCGTGTGTGTGTGTGTCAACAAACAAAGAACGGCATTCTTTCCCGATCCAACAAACCAACCAACCAACCAGCCAACCAACCAACCAACCCTGGCTGGCTCTGCTGCGGCTCTTCTTCCAGCTGCCTGCAATCTAGGCCGACCGGCCGATCTTGCCCTCCGTGCGCGCTTCCCAGGTGCTTGGGACGGCTGATCCTCGCCCTCCCCGGGGACTGGGAAGCGGGGTCCAGATGGTCCAGCAACCTTGCCGGAGCGGTGAGCTTTGCCGGTTCTGGACTGGGACGAGAAGGGGGAAATGCCAATGGCCCGTTCTGCGGGAAACAGGAGATGGGGAATTCTTGCGCACCACCCACCTCAAACTAACGTTAGTTATCCACCAGCAGTCTCAATGTCAAGAGGAACGGCTAGCTGCGAGCGAGCGAGCGAGTGAGTGAGTGAGTAGGGCTTTCTGACCACACCACACACCACACCACTCACCACCACACAACCATCACGTCGCGCGCCCGCAGCGCAACCACCCGGCCGTCGTCACACCGCTTCCTTCCTCCCTCCCTCCCTCCCGCCCGCACTGGGACGACACAGCCAGGGAAGATGCCGTTTTCCGTCGCTGAAAGTAAGAGAGGTAGCACAAATCACGATGTTACCAGCTTGGTCTGGTTTCGATGTGTGTCGATCCGGGTACCTTTCTGCATGCCGAGGGCTGAAAAAGACGGATGCGGATGCGGATGCGTCGGGCGTTGTTGTGTAGTTACAGGGGCGTTTGCTTTTTTTTTCCCCCTCCAGTCAGGCCTGGTCTCATCGTCCATGCAATGCAATCAATGCACGGAAAGCTGCAAGGTCTCTCAAGTTCCTGAACCTCGAACAACCGGTTTTGCTGTCAAAGTTTCACATCCCACTGGGGGTGTGTGTCTCACATCCACATGCGGCACACACACACACACCTCACACGGCTGCTGCGGGGGAAAGAAGAAGACTCGGCCCGTGACGTGAAGGGGGGTGGCACGGGCGTTCCGTTCCTTGTGTGTGAATGGCGAGGGTGGGATAACCGGATCTGTAGTTGCCGATGTGATATCTAAGAGGTAGGTAGGTGCGTATTTGGGGATGCCTCCATGCCGAGTGGGCGACGGCGGTTCTCACTCACTTGCTGTTCCTTCTCTGTCCGACTAAAACTCGGACCGGGTTTGGCTGAACCCAATATGTTGACACACACACACACCCCTGAGCACTGGCTGGGCTTCATCGTCACTATCACTGGCTGGGTTGTTGAGGCCGCTTGGGAGAGGATATCTACATTGCCTATCCGAGACCTTGCAGTTATCCCCGAACGCTGCCTCAGCTCTGCAAGGAATCGGGTTCATGGTTTACTTAGCGGCGTCCCCGAGTCAGAACTGGGAACGCATCAAACCGCGCTTGGCCAACAACCAGTACCGGTGATCATGGGTGACCCCGATGGGCTCGGAAGGCGTCTATCGTCGGGCTAGTTTATCAAGTTGGTGTCTTCCCTTCCACCCTCCCACGGCAATCGGGAAGGGGTCCAAGCCAACTAACCAACATGCGAATGGAGGACTTGGCGCGGAGCTTGGGACAGCAAGATACGTAATGGGTTGGTTGGTTGGCCTTCTTCTTCTCTTCCGGGCTGGCAAAGCTTGCGACATGACTGAGACACATACCTCGCATGTGTCTGCGATGCATGTCTCGGCACCTGAACTCGTGAGTCCCGGACCTGGGTGGTGAACAACCACAAGCAGGTTAGTTGGCTCGGGTGGAGTTTGTGTTTGGATGTTGTGAGATGCGGGTACGTCATATGACGCCCGCGATGCCCATGGTTGTGTTTGATGGGGTTTGCTATCGTCAGCGGGATCATCGTGGGACATGCCGGCGTCCCAGTATGTTCGGTATGACACGTGCGGGCGTGGGAGGTGAGGTTATCTCGGGGACTCTGTTCAACGCTTTGCAACATCATCAGGTGCTCTGGGAAGAAGCTGCTTTGGAAGGACTTTTACTTGTACATCATGGCTACACCCTACCCCTTTCTTAACCAGACATCGTGAGTTCAGGCTGAAGGGAGGTAATAGAACCCAGTTATACCATCATATAACATGTCTGCCTGATCATACTTTCTCGTTATTGGGTCGTCTCTCTCCCCTACGAAGCTACGGGCTAACAGTGTACAATAACGAGCGTGCAGCAGACGTGATGAAGTACAGGGCTGGGGAATAGAAACATAACTGAGGTCTACACAACAGCTACCAAGTAAGAAGGTTACGACAAGCGGTTTTAACACTGCTCGCGTAATAACATGTAGATCATCATGTCTCTTGTAACCTTATTCGTGGCTCTCTTCTGTTCCTTCCGACCACAACGGATCCGCCATGGTCAGTCACTGTCGTATCTGATCGTGTTTTCCCTAGATTCCCTGAGCGGGTCCGGAGTGTTTCAAAGGTCACTAGCCATGGAATCATGGGCGGTGTTTATCATTTGCAAAAGGGGTATCGTGCTGGTCATGAAGCGAGGACTGACTACCCCCCGTCGTCCACTCCCTTTTCCTGCCAAGCAGCTTGAGTGTTTTTTTCTCCTTGTTTCTAGGGGCAAATCCCCTGTTATTCGATGGCCGGTTTAGCATGTACATGCCAACATCATATAACACTTGAGCGTGACATCTGGGTTGAGGTTTATCGCAACCTCTCGTTCTCTCGCATCTCACTGCGACAGAGTAATAATACCTACGCAAACACGACCGTCCGCTAAACGGGTTTCATCTCAAATAAACTCAGGACACCAATGGACAGACGGTATAGTACATCCTCTCTCTCCTCCGCAGCCATTACGCGGAGACCCAGTGGAAACCCAAACGCACCATTTCCCCATGTTCCATCTTTTCCAGAGGTGTCGGCCACGCCAGCAATGAGACCGACCAAGGGATGTTTCTCAACGTAGGTCAAATGTTTGCTCCGCCCTTTTCCTACGTAAAAGCGTGCTCCAGATCCGGCAGTCTCCCTCGTGAAAAAGTCGTCAGACCGCCACAGCAGCGTTTGGGAGAGGTATCATTCTGGTAGGCCATATCAACGTGGGAGTTTGGATCCCGGTCGACAAGATGCTACTTATCCCCTGAAAGGCATTCAATATATCACACGGAAAGGTCAGATAGTGGCGTCGAAGAACTCGGCCACGGATTTCATATACGAGGAGAGCTGCTGTTAGACGTCAAGGCCACGGTCAATAGAAACTAGAGAGCAGTTGTCGCAGATATTGCGGTTCGCCGAGGGTTCGGGCGTCATGCTCGTAGTGGACCTCCTGGAAACAGCGGAAGTGGGCGTGCTGGTTGTTGATGAAGACAAGCCTCCTCAACAGCTTCTCGCTCGCGGAATGTCCAGCCCCTGGGGTTCCATCTCGAGCGGATGATGGCCCACTCGGCGATGGGTTCGTCTGCAGCCCCCGTCGAATTCCCAAACGAGCTCTCTCTGGATCCATACAAGCTCTCGACGCTGGTCTCTAGCGGTCTGGACGAGACTCCTGCAAGGCCGGACGCAGAGCTTAGCGCGACGATGGTGAAGGTGGCTATGTAGTAGACTCGGTCTACGGCCGCCATCTGGGACATTTTGGGCTTGGGACTGTCTTGGATAATACTCGGCTGGTCAACCCAGAGGTGTGTCTCTTCCTAGCATCTCGGCAGAGCTGCAGTGTATCGGCGAGAATCGGAGCTAAGTTTCCGACATACTACCATGCAGTGACTGTATGGACAGCCCTCATGCGACACACTATGCAGTGCTGGCGGGAGGGGAACTCGTCAGCATTTTGATAGTGAAGATCTTGAATCGTTGCGGCGGCTCCCTTGTGGCGCTGCTTAGACTTGAAGTTGTCGACGCCGGCCCCCTCTTTTCGTCCGCTGGATATAGAGACATGTTGGCGTAAGCTGAGAGGCGCAGGCGAGAGTGGAAGCCTGGAAGTCTTCAGGTCGCGCCGTTATCTACCTCTCCGCTCGAGTTTGCTCCTTGGGGAGTGACAACCTTCTCAATGAAACGAAAGACATTGATCAAGATATTGATCGCCGAGCCAAAATGGGGATAACAGCAGGGCATGATCAGCCGCAGCAGCGAGCGAAGCGACCCGAGCTCGAAGAGCCGGACAGAGGCTAGTTGTGTACTTCAAGGATGTCCATAGCCTAGTTATTGGTAAGGCCCTGGGGCGTTGGCCGCTATCAGGCGGACCTAAGAGGGGACTCTTTTCAACATGGATGTCGACAAAGGCGAGGCCGTAAATGGCCCGAAGTTGATGTTGTTGTTCGTGTTACAAGCTAGGTAACGATCCTGCCCCAGACTTAGTTTGAGCCACTTCTGACCCAGGGCAAAGTCTCAGGGGCAGTAAGCGTAAGTGTCTCGCATGTTCTTGCTTGGTTCTTGTTTAGTGTTTCCTTGTGGTATGACTATGAACTGGGACGCCGCCGCAGTCAACGCACGCCATCTCCATCACCAAGACCGACCGACCATCATAACATGACCGTTTACCCCTCGAGCACAGCTCGCCGCGCTAATGGTCGAGCAACGTCTTGGTACAATGTGTTGACAGGCAACTGCCTCAGAAAAGGAAATTCTGGTGCTTGGGGGGTTCCAAGGTTCCTGAAGAGGTGGGTAGGGAGTCAAGGCCTGGGGTTGGCAACGAACAGACTTTTGAAGCCGGCGGCCTGGGAACATGATACATCAGACAACATAATGCGCCATTGTATGCCATGCCCACCGAGAGACACCCGGCTAGGGTCTACATTCCGGGATCCCACACGCGTTGCCACCAAGAGCGTCGGGCGAAGTGCGTCAACCGTCTCTGTCCTGTGATTTCCAATGGTATGACAACTCGACGGAGGAGGGGTGTCGTGCTCCACGCCGGTGACCGAGACTCAGAGCTGGCTGCGGATTCCCATCGTCAATCTCGGCGGACTCTGGTGCTCTCCCTTCAATTCCCGGAGAACTTCCCCTGAGCTGGCTGAGCTGCTGCTCCGTCACGATGGCTCCCACGTGCGGTGGTCAACGCAACTTCGTGCCTCGGGTTGACCTTAGCAGACCATATCACACTGTTGGAACTTGGAAGTCTTGCGAGGGTGCTAGTGATGGGCCGTCGGCGGGAGTGGTCTGCTCGCATGCCGGCCGCGCGATGTGCGATGTTCAATGTGAGGCTGGCAGTACTCGATTCCCAATCGGATTAAGACTGCATGCTGGGGTGCAGCAGCCGCATCGGCCATGGAGAAACGCCTTCCATCTTTGGTCGAGGATTTTCATCAGGATTTTGTGCTTGCCCTCCATTCCGGCTGCAGCCTGGAATTGCAGATGCAGGGGCCCGTCTGCCTCGGCATCTCGTGCTTCTTCTCAACTCGTTCGTCTCTGCTTGTGATGCGGCCGAGAACAGCTTCCCCGAAGCCGTTGCACAACGTCGGCGCCGCATGCGAGTCGTGGGCGTTGTATGTACCCCGGATTTCTGCAAAGGCCGCTGTCAAGTGGCCCACCAACCCCAGGTTTTCTGCCGACGAGGGATCCATTGCAACGACTTGCCGTCCCTCCCAGCCGAGAAGTCAAACGGAAGTGTTGATCTTCTTCTGGTCGCTTGGATCCTTCGGCTGTCTGCCACGGCGAGGTCGTCGGGAAGCTCCCAAGTCCGTGACATGGGGGCCCATCTTCGATTGCGACGGTGCGTCTCTTCATCAAAAATGAAAGTTCTTTTTGAGCCCCTGGAGGTTGCAGCCAGACCCGCCTCGCGGATGACGAGAAGCGTGGTGACCACGCGCTGCAATGCATGCAACCTTGAGCCAACTGCAAGCACACAGTGCGATGCTTTGCTTCCTGTGTGGCCTGCGGGCAATCATTCCAACGGTCGTTCTTCGATCAAGTGGGAAACATTAGCCTGTCCTGTCCTATCCTGTCTCCGGTCCCGTCTCCGCTCCCGGCGAAACGCCTGCCTGCGCGCTCTGACACGACCGAACTGCCACGGTAGCATCGGTCCCTGAACCGTGATTTGCACGAGATGATTTAGCCACGACCGGTACCAAACAACCGGCCGGCCTGCGACGTCTCTGTTGGGCAATGGCGAGCGCGAATCCGGGTCCATGGTTCGCCAACCCTCCTCTCTTCGGGCGGCGGATGTCCCATCCGGCAGCGAGACGGGACATGAAGCGAACGGTCGACCGGTCACCGGCCTCGCGAGGAGGCCGGGATCAACACCCGGACGAGCTGACTAGCCCCTGATTCGTCCCAACCACCAAGACAAGTCCCGAAACGGCATCGGCATCAACAACATGCAGGCGATGTTACCAGCAGCGACCTCTTGCGATGATGTTTTGTGAGATGAGGACCCAGTCTCGAGCGCAGATCAGCGTCAGCGCAACCACCGGATGGAATTGGTCCTAAAACGCAGCCGAGTCTCTAGCGTCCCACGTTCCGCCATGTCTTTCACAACCATTTCGGTTTCGGGATCGAGAAGAGGATGGATGGACGGGGGCCGGATGGGGACGGCGTGCCGATCGTTCAAAAAACCGCTTCCACAAAGTGGAGTACGCTCACCATATCCGCCGCCTTGGTTCGCGCCCGATCCTTGTCGAGTTCCGGGAGGATGAACAGCTGGTGGAGAATCCGGAGACGCGGAAGACTGCGTTCTCACGGAATGGAGGAGCCTGGCGGAATCCGTACCCCCAAAACCCGTCGGCCCAAACACCAAAACGGCTCCGTTGTTTCGTTCATCACCGAAAACAAGGACGCTATTTGCCCCTTGTCTCAAAACGGGGCGGGTCCCGCTAGTGTGAGTGAGTTCGGCCCCTGGCTACGCTACGCGATGTCCACGATGCACCAGGGGCCTTCTTCAGAAAAGCTTCCAAGACGAGCCAAGATGGAAAGAAAGCAACAAGGAGCCGGCTTGGCTCTCATCCATCAAAATCGAGAAACTCGAACGTGTTTTGCGCCGCCCCCTGGCGTTGCGACCTCCGAGGAGGGGAGCGGGACGGAACGCGCTAACGGCTTTCGGCTGCATCTCCGATGCCGTCGAGCCTGGTCTGTCGCGGAATCCGTGGCATTTTGCAGAATCGGGGAATTTTGCAGGAAAGGGACCCGCGTCGGTTGGTCGCCTCCACCGGGAGAGGCGACTGAGTGCGATGGCAGAAGCAGATCGTGGACGTTCTGTGTCGCACAGTGAGCAGTCGGCACACCGGATTGTTGGTGGATAGAGATGCTTTGCGGGGCGGGACCGGCCACGCTCAGCCGTATCAGACTGGTTTTGACGTCGTCCGCACCGTGAGAAAGTCAATTGCTGCTCTTGCGGTTTCGACAAGCGAGTCCATTGCTGCTGCTGGCGTCGTAACCAATCTCGGACTTTGTATCCGTGACGCGAGGCGATCTGCAAGGCACCGGATGCACTGCAACTCCACGCTCTGCAGGTCGCAAGCCCCCGCTTTCCTCCGGCTTGCCTGTGTCAATGCGCAGACAGGCAACAGACAGAATTCCTATCCCGGAAAGTCGACGCGCACTGCACCGACGCCGAGCGCTGTCTGTGCTAAGACATAGCGAGATTTCCGGTCAATGCGCCGGGAGGGTGTCAAGTTACCACACGGTTGGGAAAGATATCCAGAAATGTTCGCCCCATTGACGAGGTTCATCAGCCTTTTTTTTCCTGTCAAACGATTGACCCGACAGACGGGCCGATGTGGTGGGCCTGAGTGGCTACGAACCCGTTGCAATATTTGACTTCCCCCTTGTCTGGCATTGATTGCTGGGGTTGCATTCTCGCCATGTTCGACTGTGTAGTAATCCATCATGTCAGCGGCAGGGGAAGGCAATAATAGTAATAATAACGAACTCATGCAGAGTTCGGATTTTGGTTCTGCGGGACGCAGGAGGAGGTGTCGGTATTTCGTGGCAAGACTTCCTTGGGGGTTTCCCTTTTCTGTCGTTTTGTACGACTTCGACCCGGGAGGACAAGAGCAGGTCGGATACCAGCAGCCTTTGCCGGCCACAAGAACTGTGTAGGTTTCCAGGTTGCTGGAACCCTCACGAGAAGACTTGTGGCGTCGCTCAAATCACGCAACAGCCTCCCTCTTTCCGGGGTCCCGGGCGAGAATGCAGTTGGCGGCGCCCGTTGAAGGCCAGTGCGCTCGCTTGCGGGTGCCGAGCTGCTTGGCCCAATGCACGTCGCATGAAGGCGTTGAGGGGACCGTGTTCGACGTGTTTTCTAGAATCCGCTAGGGCTGGAGGGAGCTGGAGGTGGCTGCACTGGCTGGAGCGGTTCGGGAAAGGTCAGTGAGCATCCAGCTGTGCTCTGCTTGGGAATGGGCCGTGCATCCGGCTGTCTCCGGATCGCCGTCCCCGTCGGCAGTGCGTTTTCTTTTGCTTTTTTTGTCGTCTTGGAACCCGGGTGTTATTCTGAACTTCTGATCCATCTTCCTGGAGGCAGAAAGCCGTGCCAGAGAGAAAACTGGAGGCGACGGCGAGGTCGGTAGACGGATCGGGCGCCGGCCAATCGCGAGTGTGCCGTGGCCGTGTGGAGGGTTGGATGCCGTGCAGGCAGTGCCTCGTTTCTGCGGCGCGGTGTCTGGCGACCGTTTCCAGCTTTATTTGGGGTCCTCTTGCTCCTTGGAGGATTTGTCGGGTCTCTTCCGCCGTCGTCCTCCGCCGGCTCGGCATCGTGGCTGTGGTAACGTCGTCCCGGGTTGTTGGTTCCGTCTGTCTCAGACGACGGGAGGAAGGGTGCATTGTCATGCTCAGATCTGCCGTCCCTCCGTCACGGCCGTCTGCGGGCCGATTGCCACCCAGAGACAGGTTTGGTTTTTTTTTTCTTCTTCTTTTTGTCCACCAGTGCGACTTCCTTCTGTCTTGACCCAAAGTTGGAATGTGCCTCCCACAGCTGTCATCCTCCGGCTGCTTTTTTTTAGTCCGATGGATGGCTGTGGGGAATCTGGGGAAGGCCCCCGTTCATCCGGTGATCGTGGCCGGCTGCCGGGGCGGAGAGGTTCGGATGGCGCGGAGAGCCGTTCGTCCCGTCTTGGATTCGGCTTCGCTTGGGCCAGATGAAGCGAAGTCAAACCTTTGTTTTTCAGATCTCAAAGGTCTCCCCCATCTTTCCACCGCGAACGCAGTTTCAGAGCGTTCAGATACCTGGTACCAGCTTCGCAACACCACGGTCCCAGACACGGGACATTGATGAGAGGTTTCCCATGGCCAGTTCAGTAAACCGACCAATCGTGGCCCCCTGGCAACTCGGGGCGAGGCGAAGCGACCCCGAGCGACCCTCACGGTGTCATACCCATTCGCCCACCAAGTCGAAGCAGATCTGCATTGAGAGTGCAACCCTGATGCGAAATCACCAGTCTCACCATTTGCAGGCCGCTGCCGCCTCTCGGGGCCCGTTCTGAGCGTGATAGCTGTTGGTGGCGTCACCAGGTCTCGGCTCCCGAGTGGATTGCCTTGTGAGTGGTGAGCCTTGGAGGCCGTTTGGGCCAGTCGAATGGCAATGCCGTTCCTCGGTCAAGGGCCTCGGCAGCGTGCGCGATCAATGAGATCGATGCAGGCGACCTTGCCAAGCGACCCGGCACCGCTTGGACGAGGGTGTGAAGGGTGGACAGTGCGATCGGGGAGAGGCTACACAGTACGTCTTGAAGAGTCACCGTCGGTGCTTCCAGATCGACGACCGGTTTACTTGTGATCTTCGGCGGCAAGATCGTTGAAAATACCTAGAAGCAGTACTGTGTAAGCAATCTATATCAACTCTGCCGCACTGCGCATCTCAAGGTGCCGGCGACAGTGCATCGCCTGTTGCTGACTTGCCTGCCTGAGCGTCAATATCTCCTTAATCTGCCCATATTACTCCAACTATTCTGGGAGGCCGGGCAGGTGGTCGCCCGGCCGGGCGTTTTTGCGACCGCGACGAAGCGTCGGTGTCGGTACCGGTGCGAGGCGGTGCGACCCGCTGCCAGCCTGTCGCCCTCGCCGACAGCTTTGTGTGCCGTCTGGCAATTGCTTACCTCGCACAGCATAAAAGCTGGCCGGCCATGTCCTCCCCCGGCCAAGACCACGCTCAACCAGCTTGACTCGGACGACCAGCATGTCCTTGCTGACAGTCAGCAGGACAACGACGGCATTTTCGTCCTCCCCAGCGGAAAATCGTGATGCTTGTGCAAAGCGCATCGCACCACATGAGACGGAATCGCGGCTGGTTGGTCAATCTCCATCATGTTGCACGGCGAGCTAGGCCGGCTCCGGAGGTCCTTCGCGGCCGGGCGCCGGGGTATCCCGCCTTCGGCAGAAGCGACGGCGTCTGATCAACTCGTGCAACGGACGCCATCCTTGGCGGCCGCTTTCCGAAGCCGTTGAGGATTTGCTCGCCCCCGTGCAGCACAGATTGCGCTACTCGAGTGATTTGCATTGTTGGGCTCGGAAAGGACCGAAACCGTCTTCATGACCCTTGCCAGAGAGAAACCGCCTGCACCCTGTCGACATCCAGTGATGAGGCTCCACCCGACCGCCCAGTTTGCGGGATGGCAGATCCCCAAGACTCTGCTCGTTCCGGGACTCTGTTCCCTGAACTCGCTCGAGACTCAGCGACACCGTCGACAGGTCCATGCGTCGCATGAGAAGGACGAGAGCCGAACCCTGGAGGGTTGCACCGCGTTTCCAGTCGGTCAGTTGACACGAATCGAACCGCAACTTGGCTGGTTTGCCGATTATCGCTCTGGAGACACAAAAGAGGCCGGACAAGCGGCAGCTCGGAGCCGTCAGCCCCCAAGGCCCGTCCGCGTCGCGGGACTGCTTGATTCCCGTGATGACGCTTGTCGACAAGTACTGCCCGGCAGTCGACGGCCTGCGGCCCAGTGCCGGCCGCCAGGCCATCAGCCCGCAGCCGGTGCTCTCGCATGACATGACGGCGCGCACAGTTGGAGATGCCGCGAGAGCGGTGTTGATCGGCGGTCGTGTGATAAATGTCATGCGCTCAGAGCAGTCTCCCCGGATTCGAGCCGAAGACAATCCCATTGTGGAAACTTAGTTGTGGAGGAAAGGCGCTGGACAGTGCGAACGCGTCATCTCGAGGACCCGGGGACTCCGTACGAGGCTTGCCAAGCGAATCGAAGGAGAGCGGCATCCCTGCAAGGAGCGGGGCGGCGGGCCCGCCCAGGCAGACAGGGGCCCTGGCCAGGAACACGCTGTGGCTGCCACACCCGGCCGCTTCCTGCATGTCTTGGCCGTTCCGTCAGCCCCGCCCCTCCATCATGGCTGGACCCTTCAACTGGCAGGTGCTGCCTCCCCGAGTCCCGGTCCCCAATGAGAGCCCGCAGTCTCGACCCAACCTCGGGAAAGTTGCACATTTTGGACAGAGCGCGGCAGGGCAGCGACCATCCACATCGCCTCCACCTGGGGGGCACTCTGGGCGCCCTCGATGGAGCAGGGCCCCGCCTGCCCGCTCTGGAGCAATTGGCCCTCGTGGTTGGTCCCCTGCGGGCCCGGCTCCAGCGCTGGTCCACCTTGCGAAATGGCCGACTGCCAAGTTCTGGTTCTCTGCTGCAACACCGTGTTCTGTTGCATTTCTTTGCCCCTGCCTGCCCGGCCGCACCACGGCCCCCCAGGCCAGGCCCGCCCCCTGACGACTGACGACGAGAGGGCAGATCTTGACAGGATCCATTGTACATATGTTCCACACCCCTCCACTGCCCTTCCCTGTCCCTCGTTCTCACTCCTGGAATTCCCCTTTTTGTTCCCTTCTCGCGCCAGCGGCATCCATCTCGAGTTCCTTCCTTGTTTGAGACCCGGCATGCCCACTCGATACCTACACCAACAAACACACGATCTTTCTACACCCTCGTTAGTTAATACTGTCGCAAACGACACCGACACCGAATCGACTCTTCACCAAGGACCGGTATCCGAAGCTCGATGGGCCCATAATTCTGCACGTGCGCACACACACCTGGCACGAGACCCGATCGGCCGGTATCCGCTCTCGACTGACGTCGACGCGCGGCTGGGTTGAGACGAACTCTTTGGAGGAGCTGGGTTTCGAGGCACGAGCTTGGGGCATTAAGCACAGACAGGACGACCGAGGCAGCAATAACCGCCGCGTGGCGTGGGCGGAGTCGAACTTTTTGAGATAAGGGGCGCAACGGACCGACGACACGATGGCGGGGAACGTGACTTGCCCGAAGCCCTTCCTGCAGGATATCTTCTACTCCAATGCCGGCTGTAAGTTGAGAGATGCCGAACCGGGCGTTCCTGCGGCAACGAACGGCTGCTAACATTGCGCTCCAGATGTGGAAGGAAGATTATGCCAGCCGTTCAACGGTATCACCTGCTGTCTGCCATGTCCCATGACGGACTGGGCGTACCCCGACAGCTTCCAGACCATGACGACAGCAGCGAACTGGGTAGCTGTCGCGAGCACAGTCTGCTGCGTTTTTCTCCTGCTCTCATGGGCCGTGCTGCCGGTTGAGAAGACGTACAGGCATTATCTGAGCATCTGCCTCACCATCGGTGTCATGTTTATGAATGTATGTTGGGCCGGCTCCTGCGTCGACCTTGGGGCAACGATACTGACTCACTCCCCAGCTTGGTTTCGTCATTCCACTCGCCGGCAACCCGGAGCAATGCTTCGATGATATCACGCCGCATTCGATGAAGACGGGTTCGGTGTGTGCCGCATCGGGCTTCTTCCTCATCCTGGGTGGCTGGGCCGGTGTGCTGTGGATCTTCTTGCGCGCCCTGTCTCTCCACCTCCAGATCTGCTGGCAACTGGTTGTTGGGCGGAATTTCATGTGGTTCGCCCAGGCCGTCGGCTGGGGCCTCCCGATCATTGGTGTTATCCTCGCCTTCCTCCTCAGCGGCGTGTCGTTTCGGTTTGGGCCGACATGCCACATCAACCACAAGAACAGTCTGGCCGATCTCTGGATTCCGCTGCTCGTCTTTGCGGGCTTGACCATCATCATCCAGTTCGCCACCTTTGGCTACTGCATCAAGGTCTACCTCGCCTCGCTCGCCGACAACAGCGCCTCGACCGAAGGCTCCGGCATGCCCTCGTACACAAACAGCATCCGAACCATGACGCCGAAGCAGGCCTACCGCCGTGTGCGGCGCGTCATTGCTCTCCAGTGGAGAGGCATTGTTATTGTCCTCATCATCGTTTGCGACGTCATTCTTTTTTCGATTGTTTTTGTCTTCCAGGACAATACGATACAATCCATCAAGAACGATCCCGATCTCGCCATCCCTTGGATCGTCTGTCTGGCGTTGAGCGGCGGTGACAAGGTGCCGTGCCTGGGCGAGGCGAGCAAGCTTGCCGTCAGCATGCCGACGATTGGCGCCGTTCTGTTCCTTCTAGGGGTAAACCACACTTGCTGCCACTGTTATAAAAAGAGCGAGGTTGCTAACTGTCTCGTGCTTAGATGAACGGCATCTGGCTCCTCATCCTCCTCGGCCGCTGGTCCATGGTCACGGGCTGGCGTGACCTGTTTACCTCGGTTCCTAATCGGAGCCAGAGGGAGTTCGTCTCAGTCGATGCGCGGCTGGACGACCTCAAAAAAGATACACGTTCGTACGAGATGCTGTCCCGGGACACCGGGAAGACCATGGACGATTCAGTAACACCCTCCGTAGTGACCCCCATCTCCCCGACACACGCGAGGTCGCCAACGGGGAGCCCGGTAAACCATGACTACATGCAAATGCCCAACCCTGACGGGCGGCGCACTCCTGATTACTTTGGCAACACGGCCAGGTATCACACGCCGGCGAGGTCGTTTTCGAGCCCGCGACCGCCTCAGCAGACAGTAACGTGGGACGCCCGGGAAACCTACGCGCGGCCGACTTCGCCGTATACGCAGCAGGACCGCTACGTCAACCCGCTGGGCATGAACAGGATATGAGATTTATGACGACACACGACACTTTTACATTCTTTTCTTCACTTCCGATAATACAACTAACGGCGAAGGAACCGTTGACGGAAAACTGCCCGGAAGCTGCGTCTCGTCAACCACTTCACCACCGATCGCCCACCATCGTTGCATACCTACATGACGGCATCTCCACAACACCAATTTGTCCTGGAATCGCACACACAGTCGCATGAATATTGCGGCAACCATCTATTCGCCAGCTGCGAGGCCACGGCCGATGTCGAAGAATTTGTGGTCGCATCTCGGTGGATTTGACGCCGGAAGATTTGAGGGCCAGGTCGGCGTCAGGTTCCCTGGGCAAATTTCAAGTTTGCGGGCTGTCCCCAACCCGAGGATGTGAATCAAATCGGGTGTCGGGCGAGGCACGGTGACCGGAATAAGCTGTCTGGTATCGGGCCTCTATATACCAGACGCCGACTGGCGAATCGGCGGATGTCTCGGGACGGCCGGATGCAGTGTAGGTACGGCAGGAGGGTGCCATTCCATTCCGCGGGTGGCCGTCGGGATACCCGTCCATCTCGCACTCAGCCCATCGCCGACTTGTCTTCGGACTTTGGACGTCAAGAGCCTGGCATTTCCGATGTTTTTGGCGTCGGGCTCCTATTGGCAGTGGCGAGTGACAGATAATCGCAGACATCCGAGGATTCCGGCGGCGATGGCGCCATGCGCGGGAAGCTTTGGATAGTTCTGAAGCGTGATGACAATGGATGTCCGGACAAGCCGGAAGGGGCATTCGGGCACGGGGTCACGCCGGCGCCGGCTTTTTTTTCTACGGTGGGCCCCTGTGTATATAATTGTTCAAGACCTCGACTCGGGCTCGTCTACAGTACAAGGGTTTGGAAACGGTTAGACGGCGGTCGCAAGTGCTTTTCAGATACCAATACCTCATTTTTTATTTTTTTTTCAAGTACCATCAGCTGTTTTCAGAAAATCGCCTTCTGCTGCATCAACCGGGCTTTTTGTCATCGAGTGCCGCTTCCAAAGCAGACAGAAACCCGGGAACGGCATTTGGTGCGCCAAGACATCTTTCCCGGACAACCGATGCTGTGTAAGAAGCCGGCCGGGCCGCACTGCTTGAAAGGGAACCCGCGAATCTGGGCCCGGCTCTGACGGGCGGTTGGTTGGTTACCTTACCTGACCACGGGGTCGGCATTGAGTAAGCAAGCCGTTTTCGTTCACCCATTAGCGTACTCCTGGGTTTCTCCCTGTTTGGTCAGCCTGTTCGTCCGATGCTTTCGTACTTTCGTTTTTCGCTTTTCGGATGTCATGGGAAAGCGAGGCGGCGCGCCCGCTTTCGTTTTTCTTTCTCGGTGTTGGCGTCGGACGTGTATAAATAGGGTGTCTGGGGCCTTTGCGCCGTGCTGGGCCGCAGTTCCGCAGTTGTTGTTGTTGCATGCTCTGTCTGCTCTCGCGGTCGCAGTGCCAAACTGGCGACTGACATTGACTGAGGCTTGGGGGCTGCGGATGCTGATGTTGGTTTTAAGAACTGAAGCGCAGCATTACCGACTCCCCTTGTATCGTCTGTTATTTATTATCACCACGGCTTGTAGCCGTGCAGACGAAAGAGTTAACAGCGACTCTTGCGCCTGAGGCCCTAACATCCTTTGCGCCTGAAGATCAAGCTGGGCGCAACCAACCCCAGGGCTTCAGGCTTGCTGTTGGGAGTTCAGCTCACCGCCCGCCGGCCCCGCCGGCCCCGCCAAGCTCCACCACACCCCATTTTAGCGAGCCGCCCCGGCGCCGACTTCCGCCATGTTCAACCTCCACCTACCTCTCCTCCCACGCCGAAAACGAATAGCCCTCCCAATCTCTTCACCACCACCACCACAACCACCACTCTCAATCCCCCCCAACCACCAAAAGCCCCGCCTCACCAACCGCCGCCGCCGACCAATGTTCCCCCTCCTCCTCCTCCTCGCCGCGGCCCTCCTCGGCTTCCTCCTCCTGCACCTCTACCGTGCCGAATCCCGCCTCCTCCTCCCCTGGATCCCCGACGCCTCGGCCCGCCTGTTCGCTCAGCGGCCCTTACCCCCGCCGCTCGACGACACATTCCTCTCCTCGCCGGAATACACCCTCCCGCTGCGCACGCGCGGGCGCGACGTCGTGGACGCCAATGGCCGGCGCTTCAAACTGTCGAGCGTCAACTGGTACGGCGCGTCGGACGAGTTGTTTGTTCCCGGGGGTCTGGACATGAAGCATCGGGATGAGATTGCCAGGATTATTAGGCGGATGGGGTTCAATTCGGTGCGGTTGCCGTACGCGGATGAGATGGTGGTGAGGGATCCCGTGGTGCTGCCGCATTTGTTGGGGGCGAATCAGGATCTTGTGGGGAGGACGGCCATGGGGGTGTTTGAGGCGGTTGTGGAGGCGTTGACGAAAGAGGGGATTGCGGTGATCGTGAATAACCATATTACCAGCGCGACGTGGTGCTGCGGCGCGGATCCGTGCGATGCTGGGTGGGCGAATGATCACCTCCCCGCGATGATGTGCCGGGTGAGGCAGACGGAGGAGGAGTGGATTGAGCATTGGGAGGAGGTGATGAGAAGGTTTGTGGGGAATCCGTTGGTGGTTGGGGCGGATCTGAGGAATGAGGTGAGGGGTTTCTGGGGGACCATGACGTGGGATCGGTGGGCGACGGCGGCGGAGAGGGCGGGGAACCGGCTGCTCAAGATGAACCCGGACTGGTTGATTGTTGTGGGCGGGACCGAGTCGCAGAACGATCTGACGGGTGTTGCGCGGCGGCCTGTGGTGTTGGATGTTCCCGACCGGGTCGTGTACTCGGCGCACGTCTACTCGTGGAGCGGCTGGGGGAGTCTGGGCGGGCGGTATGCCAAGCGGACGTACCCGAGCTTCGTGCAGTCGATGCGCAAGAACTGGGCGTACCTGGTCGAGGGGGATATCGCGCCCGTGTGGGTGGGAGAGTTCGGCGCGCCGGCGACGCCGGGCCAGGGCGACGCCAACTACTGGAAGAACCTGATGCGCTATCTCAAGGCCATCGACGCCGACTTTGGGTACTGGGCCATCAACCCGCGCAAGCCCAAGGACGACGAGAAGGAGTCGTACTCGCTCGTCGAGGACGACTGGGCCACGCCCGTGCTGGACTACAGGATGAAGGACATGACCGAGCTGATACGGGCCGGCGCGAGGTAGCGGGAGGGAGGCGGTGTTTGGCGCTGGGAGTTGGGTGGGTTGGTGCTGTTCAGTGGGTTTAAAAAGCATCTTTTGTTTCCGAAAATCATTACTTTCGGCATTTCCCCCTGGGAGATATAGGGACTCTGGCGTTGTCGGCTCGGTACATATACCTAGATTCATTCATTCATAGCTCACGGGAGTAGGGGATGGGACGGGGGCATTGGATAAAGGCCCCGGGTCTGCTTTGCGTTCACCCTCGATATGTACCATCCGCGGAGCGTTACATATCATAGAGTAAAATCCACAATTCATCCACACCACTTTACTCCAGGTGCTTCCAGGTTGCTGTCAATGTAGGAGTGAATAGATTCGGCTTGGTCGGTACTACCTACGTACCTTGCATATCTGAGGCCTGCAGTGTGCGATGGAAGGTTGCAAGCCGACGCGCGCTGCAGTGACGTCTGCCGCGTGGAGCTCGCCGAGCAAACAGCCTAGGTGGCCAGCAAGGTGCCCCGCCCACTTCCCCGCTTATCGATAGGCCTCGCGTGCGTCCATGAGCTCAACGTCCGATCCCCTCCTTCACTTTCACGCTCAAACACTGCAGCTACCTAGGTACCTACCTACATAATACATTGCTCGCACCACGCGAGCGAGCCGAACCCTGCACGATCCGAACCTGGCACTCCACGATTGCAGCAAGCCACCGCCCGCCGTCCGTCCGCGAACAATGTCCCACGCTCTCCGGGCAACCCTCGGATCGGTCCACGGAACGTGACAATGGATTCGGAGGCGGCAGCCGCCAGCGACGCCTACGACGAGCTCTATGTCAGCCCGGCCTGCTTTATCCAGACCGCCGAGAGCAGGGTAAGTGTACGCCGTTTTGGAGTCGTTGGGACTTTTGGGAGTTATTGGGAGCAAGTAGGAGCTTGGGGCTCGGGACTTTGGCGTCGATCGTTCGTCGCGGTTCGGAGCATTCTCGTTCCGCTGTGGCCCAGCTCATCTGCTTCTCGGGCTCGGATTCCTTCTAGATTTAGTTAATACCCATGTGCCCCAAATCTGTTCTCGCTAACATGGCCGCTTTCTAGTTCGGCCCCGATGTCCTCGACGACCTCAAGACGTTTGTCGCCGAGGTACCCCATGAAGCCGACCTGGGCTTTGACGAAGAAGAATCCGAAGGCGAGGAGGAGGAGGAGGAGGAACCTCCCGAGGAATTCACATTGGCCGAGCTGTATGACATGGACGCGGGCTTTATCGGGCTCGAGACCGATCCGAACCATGCCCAACACGGCTTCCCGCGGATTGCGACCACGCGGAACAACCTCACGGCCCTCTCTCAGCAGTACAATGTAGGGCCCCCGGCTGGGAACGAGTGTGGCAGGCGTGCTGACCCGGACTCGTGATGCAGCTCTACTTCGCGGCATACCAGGATAGAATTTATGTCTACGAGCCGCGACGGGCCGGGCCCCAGATTCTGCCCTCCCCATCGCTCATCCTCCACCCGCGGCAGTCCAAGCTGGGCGAACAGTGCGGCGGCGCGATCGACCAGCGCTTCCCGCATCAGATCAATCACATAATCGTGGGGAATTTGGGGAATTTGGAGATCGTCCTGTTGGCCTACGACGACGGGGACACAGTAGCATACTACACCCATGCCATCGTCCGCGGTCTTAAGACAACCGGCGGCCAGGCGCGCGGTCCAGGCGCATCTCCGAATCGCCAGGGAGCACATCCGAAGCCGTTTTTCCACGAAAACGTGGGCAAGTCAGCATGGGGGCTGGCCATCCACGAGCAGTCCCGGCTGATTGCCGTGAGTTCGAACCTCCACGAGGTTACTGTCTTCGCCTTTGCAATCGGACGGGCCCGTACTACAGTCAATTTGTTTGCCAAAGACGATTCTCCTAGGGTCGAGTGCGGCCGGACGGCGTTCCAGCTGCAGCGACACTTCCAGTCGAGGACGAGGACCTGGAGGATCATCCTCCCGATTGGCCGTGGGGGGAACAACATCCCCAACATTTCCTTTATGAACGACGAGCAGGGCAACGCTGACAAGGTTGTCGCCATCGACATTGTTGGCAGCGCTTGGCTCCTCGATATCTGGAACATCGGCACGCCGCCCATCCGGTGGCCGGACGCGTATGCGAGGGAGCCACAGATGATGCACGGGTATGTGGTTTGCAATGCGCTGTTCGAACCCAAGGCTGACAACTGTGCAGTGTTAGGGGCTGGGGCGTGCTGGTGCTCCCCTATAGCAGCTTCCAGCCGACCAAGACGATTCGTGAAGCGCTCGGCGTCCCTGCCGGCGAGGTGATTGCCGCCACGAAACCCGAGGCGGCCAGCAGGGTGTGGTTGGACACCACATGCAGCCTGTACTACATCAAGGGCTTCTCGACAAACCCCGAAAATCTGTTTCGACAGCGCCACACTCGCCATGACTATGCTAGGATGCATGCCGCCAAGGTAGAGTGTCAAGAGGACGACCTTTCGGACCTGTGGGAGAGTGGGAGCGATTCCGAAGATGACGAAGGCGTCGACGTCGCCGACCCGCTGGCCCCCTTAGGGGACACATTGATGTACCCTGCTGCGGCTAACCAAGCGGCCGACCGATGGTCAACCATAACCCCTTTTTCGGGCAGGCCGGACTCTAGCTTCGATGACATAGCCGAGAAAACCCAGCTGAGCAGATCCATCATCCCGAGTTTCGGCGAGACACCACGACTAGGAGATAACCTCCCGAGACATGCACACTTTAATAGGCTGTACTCGGAACGGCAGCGCAAAACAAAACACGTCGAGTTCTCCAAGGCCGACCTGCCCGACCACCTCGTCAAGGATTACTGCCTGCTCCGCACCTCACCAACCGACGTCGAGCTCCAGCCCTTCGACCGCGACGCGCCCTGCGTCGAGTGCAGGTACTTACTCACCCACCACAGCCACACCCCCGCCACCGACCCCTGGGACCTCCACCCGGCCTACTCGGAGCGCCTCAGCATGCTCCTGCACGTGCCCGAGCTGAGCCTGGTTGTGGCCGGCTCGCCCACGGGGCGCGTCGCGCTCATCACGCTGACCAAGACGGCCAAGCGCCTGCACATGACCCGGGTGCGCCACGGGTTCCGCGTCGACTGTGTCCTGCCGCGCAAGGAGGAGGACGTCAAGAAGATACGGCCCGCGTGCACCCTCATCGGGGTCGCCATGTCGCCTGTGCCGTGCCGCCCGGGGAGGGGGCTCGAGCTGCGTCCGGAGAGCGAGGCCGCCGCCGGGGGCCCTGCTGCGCCCCCGGTGGTGTATCGGCTCATGTTGCACTATAAGGATCATACGATCCTCATGTATGATGTTGCGAGGGGAGGGGAGGAGGAGGAGGCGTTGTTGATTTTTTGAGGGGGCGGTTGCCGCCTAGCAGGTCAAATTACAGCCCGGGTTCGGCCTGTACTCGGGTTACGGTCATGCTGGGCAGGGCACGCACTGGAGTATCGGGGGATATGGTTATGGGGCTGGCTTCTCGGATTGGCGCTGGGTTTCTTCTAGTTTTTTTTTAGTTTTTTCTTGGGGGTGGGAGTTTATCTGATACCCGCCACCTACATGGGGTTAAGTGGTTTGCATTCTGCTTTTGCTTCATTCCTATGTTGCTTTTCTCTCGGTCTAGTTTTGTTTTGGGGGTGCATCCAGTGGCGGTGGAACAGCGGGACGGAGCGGAGTGGGATGGATGGTATGGTATTGGTAAGGTATCGCATCGGGATGGCAATAGACTGAGAAAGTGTCTTTCTTCGGCTTCGTTGAGTCCAGGGGGTGCGTGGGCTTGGGTGGGACTTTTCTCCTCACCCTGTGGTTTCGCTGCCAGGATTGGCAGCATCAAGCGGATATGAGTTGCTAGACAGAAAGAAATATTGCGTTGCTCTCCATGAGCCAGCCGGTCATGAGTCATGCCAATGTGAGCAACCAACTCACCGGCAGGACGTTCGCCGAGATCTATCTGTTTGCCGCCCTTTCGAGACGTGGGAACTGCAGCAGATTGACGACGCCGGGTTGTTCATAGCCCGACTGTGGGTAGTCAGTCCTCTCCATTGTGATGGGGACACAGTACAGTCCTCGTCCAGGAAGCTGAGGTTGACGACTCGACACGAATGGCTAGAAATATGTGACAGTGTAGTGCTCCCGGCATTGGTTTTGGTAAGTACCTATGTACACCTCACGAATCTCCGAGTGTTCAGTGAGAAAGGTGTGCTCGGTCAGGGCTCTTAGGCAATCATCGTCAGCATGTTCCTCTGGAGCTTAGGTAGGCTCTCGTGCCCCTGGACTGGAACGGGTAGGTCAAACCAGCTTTCCTCCTAGACTGTCTGTGTTGTATTTCTCGTTCTGCTGAGGCCCAGGTTATATTTGAAGTCGGAGATGGGGCTGATACTGGAATTTGGAATCTGCTGCTGATACCCTTGAGTTGTCGTACCCCTGTCGTCGTTCAGTCGTGGTCTCGTCCCGCCGGCAAGATTGAGTGGGCTTGGCTTTGGGGGATAATGTCTTTGGGTTTGAGGGGTATCAACAATCAGGCATGGCCTGGCAATAGAGCTTCGAGGAGGGTTCAATCGTCCCTTGCTCATGAACAAGTGATACCTATTCCTGACTTCTCCAAAAGACTCTTCCTCGTTGTTTTAGTCTTCCGTTTCCCTCCACGTCACGATATGCTTAAATATGTCCAGTTGAAAGGTATGGATGGCAGTCTCAGAAGATGGCCTTGGAACGGCTACAGTCCTACGAAACAGATTTTCATCTCTCTGCTGACTCCTGGGGCCCTTCTAGCGCGCTGCTCGGCTGTGATAGACACGCTTGAATTATGTGACAGCGTCAAACTCGAGCGGCAATCCATGTCCTTGTTTACGTCCCAAGTATGATTAATTAAGTCTGTCATCAACATGAACGGTACTAGATTGGCGCGCCTGCGAAACTAGCAGCTATCCACGATCTCATCCGATCTCAGTCATGCTTTGCGACAAGCAGTTGGGTTTCTGTGTCGTTTATGGCAGCTGCCGGCTCCCACCCAAGCTGTCTAACGGCCTCGCCCCGGGTGGTACTCAATGGCAGACAAGTATGAGATGGAGTAATCTGGTGAAAGTATCATCAACGTTCGGTGTTGACACCCTTGACGCGTTCAACTCGAGGTCATGGTCCCTCGATGTGATGCGGACATGGCCGATGGCACAGGAAGCAAGGAGAGGAGGAGCAAGCCGATCCGCAGTGGCGATGGAGCTTTGTGTTTCCCGCCCTCGCCTTGCATTTGGGGGAGTCAAGATCATCGCAGCTCGATGATGAATGAAGACGACACGACTCTCGAGTCACTGTTCCTCCCATCCGCCACCGGCATGGAACCCGGCAGCGATTTGTTCTTCGGGCCACCGGCATGAATACGCAATGGTGCCCATCATTTCGGTTGTTTGCGAACGCAGGGCCGGAGTCGGGCGGTCTTTCATTGAGGTTCTCGCCCAACGGGGCGAGGTCCCGGGACGACCCCTGGCTTCTGGCATTTCTCCGGCCTCGGGCAGTGGAGGCGACGGAGATGTGCAATCCGAGTCCACCGTGGGGATATCGGAGCGAACCGTATCTGTCGTTATCGGGGCAGGGCTGGACATGGGGGGGCCGTGGCATTGGGCATTTTGTAAAACATAAATAAATGCCAAGGTCCTCAACCCAACAACTCCCTCAAAGGCGCCGGGCAAAGGACTTTTCTCTTTTCTCAGCGCCTGGTCGCCGTGGAGGCTTCGATACCGACGGAACTTCTCGGGCGCTCGTCGTGGAGTGACGTCGAAGACCTGGCGCTAAAAGTGTTCGGTGGGTGATCACCCATTGGGCCCGGCAGCTGATAAGAGCCCAACGTTATCTCTTGGCGAACTCGGCGCCCGCTTCCTCGGCTCGGTTGCAGGGGAACGCCGCCCCCAGCCAGAGTTGAGGGTGGTGAGTGGAGCACGCTGCGACAAAGCGACTGGGAGCATGCGACAGGCGTCGAATTTCCATCCGGAGCACACGAGATCCATCGACGCCAGATGTCGCCACCGCGATGATCAAGAACATCGAGGCTCAGGGGTTCATCTGAAGCAGAACAGTTCCTGGAATGTTCTTGCTTATCCTTCCGATTGGACTATCCTCCAAGCCCAGTCCCAAACTTGAGCTGTGAGTTCGCGAAGGCGACAATGAGGTAGCCCCGGGCCGTCAACACCGATTGATATCTTGCCAAAAAGACCACTCAGCAAACGGTCGGTCAGCGGCGTGATTCAAATTCTGGCCTTGAGTCGACGGCTCCAGCCGATAAGCTGCAGGGCTTGCCCCAGCATCAAAACGCGTGGAAGATCTTGAGAAAAAGGCTGGGTCGACAGATAAGAGAAATCTCGGCCTGTGATTCGCCCCAGCGTCCCTGCCGTCTGGTTGGAGGGCTGCTGGCCCAGGCCTGGGACTGAGCCTCAACACAAACTATTTCGTAACAGAAACACAAGGCCCCACGCTTCCCGGCTTGGCCCCCTGCCCCATTCCAGCCCCAATGCGCTTCGGGAAAACTCGCAGACGGCACCCGGGTTCTCTTGTCATGTTCTGCCGTGTGAGCGGACTGCTCGCGTCTGGCGCCAGTGATGAGAATCTCGTCGAGCTGCGGAGGCCGGCGTCGGCGATTCAAGGCCATTGAGAGGGCAGAGCGGATCAATTGGCAACCTGGAGGCATCAATTCTACGAATTCGAGCTCAGCTGAATGGTGTGCCAAGGTTGCGGCAAGGCGAGCCCTGCATCAGGAACCACAAGCCGATTGCCAAGCTTCATTGGCCAGTGGGGATATTTCTGGCCCTCCACTTCGACAAGGTCGACTTCCATCTCCAGCTTTGAGAGGCAGCTAGCCGCGAAGGGTATCACCCCAGCTCCTTCGTTACACTGACGATACATACGGCTGCAACAGCCTCGTGCGATGACGGTGACGACATCGAGGAGCAGCAGCCCTGTGGCCGTCGACGCGACGGGGGATTCGAGTATCACAGGGTTTGGACGTTCCCGACGCCCTGGGAAGGGCTAAAAGGCTGTCACCCCGGTTGATTGGGCGTGGGAGAGGCTGCATCCCGCCGTATCTTGACTCTCACTGGAGAAGCTGGATGGCGTTGATGAGGACCCTGACATCAACTCGGACGGGCACTTTGGTCAGATCAAGAAGACGACACTGGGCTGATGTGGGGGTCCGTCTGAGATCTTGGCGGCTTCGTTCCATGACCTGACCTGTCAACTGTACTGTTCCTTGCAAGCGTTGACCTGCATACCCCGTGTCTTGCTGACAATCCGGCACAATGAATGCGCCTTGATGAGATGGCAGGCATGCGACATCTCGAATCCACGATCCAGAACGGTCGAGGAACAGGACATGTACATGTACCGTCGCAGCCCACAGAGCTGGAGGTGGGATCGAGCCAGGCCGGGAGCGGGGTCCCTTCCTCCCACACAACGCCACCGTGCCGGGCCCACTAGCTGTTTTCAGCAGTCCTGGACAAGCTTCCTGGGGGACCCCAGACGGGCGGGCTGGCCGTCGTTGACGAACCATGCTCGCCGGGTCAGATTGTGATTTTTTTTTGCTGCGCCCACGATCCCACCCGAGTGAAACGGGGCGGCGGCTTGGTTGCGTATTTGGTGTTGGTCCGAAATGGGATGGCGAAACCCGCGCAGTCCTCGGTGATGGCGCCCTATCATGGCATCCTGGCTCCTGGCATTCATCTGCACCCTCGCTCTCCCGTTCGGGCGGGCTCCCACGCGGAGAGGGCAGGCAGGCTTCTCCGGCCGGGATCGCATGCACTCGCATGGGTCGATGGACCCGACTCTTTTCCTTGCCTGTGCCTGCCGAATACCGCTCCCCACTCGTCGGGAGTGATAGGGCTTTGACTAAGGCGCGGTAGGAGGGAAGATAAGGCCCTTATGTATTTCGGACAGGCAGTAATGGCCCCCTGTCGGCACGCACTCTCTTTTATATACCTTTGCTCTTGTCCCACCCCGTGGCCATGGTTCCTCACTTTCCACTCTTGTTGTTTTGTGCAGTCCGTGTCGGCCTCGAGCTTTAACGACACCCCCTCTCGCTGCAGCAGTCCCCTCCCGGTGCATCGAACATCGGGCCCTTTGACCATTCGACCCTAAAAGAATCCCGACTTTTCTCCTTCGACCGCCATCCTCTTCTGACCGCAACACAACGCCAATTCCCATCGCCTCGGTCCGCGAAGGACCCCCCGCCCCGCCCGCCATGTCGACCACCGACGACAGCAGCAGCGACAATGTCGGCACCAACTCAGGTAAGCCCTCCATCGTCTGGCGGGCAAAAACAACGACTCGACAGCATGGAAATTAACAAAGATGGCCCCCCACAGCCGTCGACAACCTCAACCTCCCCTTCAATGCGGGCGACCAGGCCTACATCATCGTGTCGTCGGCCATGGTGCTGCTCATGGTGCCGGGCATCGCCTTCCTCTACTCCGGGCTCGCGCGCCGCAAGTCGGCCCTCTCGCTCATCTGGGTCACCATGATGTCGTTCAGCGTCATCGTCTTCCAGTGGTACTTTTGGGGGTACTCGCTCGCGCTGAGCAGCACCGCCACCAACGGCTTCATCGGCAACCTCGACAAGTTTGGCCTGCGCAACACGCTCGGCGAGCCGAGCCCCGGGTCGCCGCTCATCCCGGAGCTGTTGTATTCGTTTTATCAGGTACGGCCAGAGAGGAAATATCGAGAGGGGGGGGGGGAATAAGGAGGTTGGACGGAGGGCTAATTTGGAGATGGGATTCTAGATGCAATTCTGCGCCGTCACGGCCGCCCTCGTCATCGGAGCGACCGCCGAACGCGGCCGCGTCGTCCCCGCCATGGTCTTCACCTTCTTCTGGGCCACGCTTGTCTACTGCCCCGTCGCGTACTGGGCCTGGGGCGCCAACGGGTGGGGCTTCAAGTACGGCGTGCTCGACTACGCCGGCGGCGGGCCCGTCGAGATCGGGTCCGGTGTCTCGGCGCTCGCGTACTCGTGGGTGCTCGGCCGCCGCAACGAGAAGATGATGCTCAACTTCCGCCCGCACAACATCTCGCTGATCACCCTGGGCACCATCCTGCTGTGGTTCGGCTGGCTGGGCTTCAACGGCGGCTCGGCCTTCGGCGCCAACCTCCGCGCCACCATGGCCTGCTGGAACAGCTGCCTGACGGCCATGTTCGCCGCCATGACGTGGTGCCTGCTCGACTTCCGCCTGGCGCGCAAGTGGTCGCTCGTCGGCTGGTGCTCGGGCACCATCTCGGGGCTCGTCGCGGCCACCCCGGCCGCGGGCATCATCACGCCGTGGGCGAGCATCGTGCTGGGCGTGGTGGCGGGCGTCGCCTGCAACTTTGGCACAAAGGTCAAGTTCATGGTGGGCATCGACGACGCGCTCGACGTGTTTGCCGAGCACGCCATCGGCGGCATCGTCGGCCTGCTCTTCAACGCGTTTTTTGCTGCCGACTACATCATCGGGCTCGACGGCGTCAACATGGGCGCCAGCGGCGGCTTCCTCAACCACAACTACCGCCAGCTGTACGTCCAGGTCGCCTACATTGTCGCCGCGTGCGCCTATACCTTTGTCATGTCGGCCGTCATCGCAAAGGCCATCGACCTCGTGCCCGGCCTGCACCTGCGCGCGTCGTCCGAGGCGGAGCTCCTGGGGATGGACGACGACCAGCACGGCGAGTTTGCGTACGACTACGTCGAGGTATGTCCCCCCTTTTTCTACACCGCCCTTATATATCAATTTCTAACATTTTTACCCTTCAACAGGTCCGCCGCGACTACCTCGCCTGGACGCCCGCGGAGCGCGACCCCAAGGAAGATGGCGTCGTCGTGGTCCCGCAGCACGGCATCGCCGGCCACCAGGACCTGGTCGACAGCGCGCGGCTGCGTGCGCCGGGGAGCGCGTCCGACAGCAAGGGCGGCGCGGGGAGCGGCCACAGCGCGCCCGCCACGCCGCCGTCGGAACCTGCCGAGATGGCGTCGACAGCGGCGAAGGGTGCGGTGGTGCCGCCCGAGACGATTAGTGAGAAGCCTGCTGAGGATACTCAATAATCACTTATACATATACGCGTTTTTGTAATGCTTGGTTGGGTTGGCTTGGCTTGGTTGAGCGTGCTTTTCTTTTGGGCAATACCTTGGTGCCGTATCTGGGATTGGGAAACCCGCCCCGGCGTGGGATTTGGGGTTTTTTTTTTCTTCCTTTCTTTTTTTTTTGCATGGGAAGCGATCGATCACGCTTTTTGCTGTCTTGGACGGGGGTGCCTGCGAGGATGGAACGCGGAAAAGGGGCGTGCCACTCACTCCCTCTCACTTATGGATGAGATGGGATGGGATGGATGGATGGATACCACGGTGCTCCAGGCGGGAGACTACCTACCTTCTTGTTTACCTTTTCTGTCCTTTTTCTTTTTTGGTTATCTGCGCTGGCATGTCGTTGTATAATACCCCCCGCTGCTGCTGCTGCTGCTGCTTGGTTGCTACCGCTAGAATACCTACGGTACCAGGCACCTGCTTGTTCTCGCAAATCCGAGAGGTTGGATTTGGGAACTTGGAAGAGAAATTTACGGTTGTTTGGATCCGATTCCGAGATTGATTTTTGATGAGACTGCCGTGGGGTGTCACCATCGTCTGAAGTGTGTTGGAGAGAGGATGATGGCGAGGATGATCGTTGTTGTTGGCGTGTGGGCTAGATCGTTCGATGGGTGTGGGGATTTTGGGGGTTCGAGTCAGCGTGTTCCAAAGCAAGTACGGAGGGAGGGACAATCAGGACCAAAAGGGCCGGCTGGCGTGAGTGATAGGGGGGCGTGAATGTCTGTCCCGCCCTGGCCTAGATGTGGCTAGGTAGTCCGTAAGTTGGGCCTTTGCAGCCGAACATGTCAGCATGGCGGTATCCATAGAAAGGCGGGATAAGGAACAGACGGATTCTGGGGTGCCGCTGTAGGGTTACATGGCCCCCCAGGCGGCAGTTCCTGGCCTTATCTGGCCAGACCCGGTCGGCCGGGTCGGGATTGTGGGGCCGATGCACTCCAGCTTCCGGCTCCGTACTCCGCATGCGGGGGCTTTTCGCCCGTCCCGAAAATGCCAAGGCGGGGTTCAACGGTGCCAAGGCGGGATGCCAAGCTGGTTGCTCCGGAGTATCGTCAATAAACCGCCCGGGACACAGTGAGGGCATTGATATAGAAGTTTTGAGTTGCGAGTTTTTGACCGGGTGGGTCGTCCCTGAGATTTTTCCGTCTTGACAGAAGTTATCTTTTTTTGTGCTTAAAAATGTACGCAACATGTCCCATGAAAGAACCCCCTTACAACGGAAGAGGGAGGGGAAACACCGTTCCCATAGCATCGAGGACAATTCCCAGCTGGCATAGCGCCGAGCAAACAACACTCGGCGAGGTTTCAATTTATGCAGATCCCAGTGGCGGCCACGAAACATAACCCTGAACTGCATTGAGTACAATTTCACGTTGCAACGACATCGAGCCACTGTGTCAACGCCGTGGGGAGCCAACAGAGCCGACTAGGCCACGAGATACCCGGCCGCTGATAACACTGACCGAGCTGACAGGGCTGGGGCTGAGTACTCGTAGTGCTGAGACCAACGTCCGCTCTCACCAGTTGATGCCACTCCGGGTGGAGAGTACCCGACAGGGAAGGTTCTGTTGCAAAAGGGCCGCCGGTGTTGACAACCGGAGCTGAGGAGTACTCAGGTCTGCTTCGTAGGCACCTGGCACTCTGAGGTAGCTTGGTTGGTTATGAATACCTCTGAACTCAGGCTTGGTGTTCTCTCGCTTAGCCCAGACAACGGAGACGCCGCTGGTAATGTTTGCTATCCTCCGTCTCCTGTGCATCCAACTTGAGAACAACTCTACGGGGTCAGATACTAATAGTTGCCTGTTTCTGGGTACCAGTTGAAGGCAGTCTTCAACCTTGGCATTCGGCGGAGGGCTAAACGTTGCGTTCATACTCGACACCAAACCCGAACGCTGAGACAAGCTGACGGGGGCTGCTCGGCAGTTACGAGATGGCAACCTAAACAACGGAGATGGCTTCTTGTGTCGTTGGCTAGGTAGGCAGAGAATTTGAAGTCGATAAGAAGGGGCCCGTTGCTGCTAGGCTTGAATTCAACAGCACCACCGTCACGCTCACCTTAAGAGCATAAACCGGCGAATTTCAAATTAGCCACAGCTTGCTCGAACCCCTTCACTAATCAACATATCCCCCTGATGCTGATGGCCTCGCTGATTCGCTCCTCAGCAGTGCCGCCACCATCAACCTCACAACTAGAAAATGTGAAAGGGGCTATCGTTGGCCAGGACCGTCCCGAGGATATCCACAGCTCCCCGGGCATCCCCGAAGGCGGCTGCGGTGTGAGGAGCTAGGCATTGGAGGTATTCTCCCCTTTTGAGACATGTTATGTCTCCTCTCTCGCGCCTTAATTCTTTGGTTTGAAGCATCTCTTTTGCCATCTTTGCCCCCAGTTAGAGAATTTCTCAGCGCTTCCATGCCCATTTGTCCTACGTGGCTGAGCGGCAAGTTTGGACTTGAACAGCCTCCCCAATGTGGACTGGCAGATGTGATGTTCGAAGACAGCGAGATATCGGAATGTGCATTCCTTCGTAGGGAATGGTTGTTGCAGACAGACGAGTAGTGAGCCCCAGGGGTGTTAATATTCAGGAAGCTGTATGTTGGGGCACAATTTAGCTGCTGATGGACAGCGCTCTGTAACCGAGTTAATGGGTGTCCGACTGAACTTAACGGCTCCTCAGCCGTGGTCGTCGCACCGTTGGCAGTTGACACATGTTGTTGACTGCCACTGAAGGCTTGGAGACGTGACGTTCCCACGGCAGCCAACTGGGCTTGCTGTCCCCATCGGTACCCCCACACGCAGATATAACGCCGAGTATCCCCAAGACAGACAGCCTCACAATCGACATGTCGGCAGACGTGAAAGGAGAGATTCCCGAGCCTCTATGCATCGGGACGACAAATGAGGGGAAAAACTACTGCCCAGGATTTGTGTTTATCAAGAGGAGTCTGCCGCCCAGTGAATACTTCACTGGTTCCCAAGGCGTCTACGTCCCGCGGCTGGCCAAGGAACGGCTCATCAACGAGGCAGCAGCACTGGAGCACATCCGCCAGAATACCGACATCCCGTATGTACATCATGAACACATGAGCATAGAAAAGGAAGGAACTTGAAACAACTGACGAGACGTCCAGAGTCCCAAAAGTATGGGGCCACTTCGAATCCAACCAAGCATACTACCTCATGACCGAAACCATCGCCGGCGTAGGACCCTCGAACTTTTGGGAGCACCAAAAAGCCCCCTTGTTCGAGGAACTCGCCACCCACCAATCCAAACTCAAAACCCTACGCTTCAACAAGCTCGGCGGGCCGACAGGGCTCGTCATCCCCCCGTACCGCGTCATGCAGCAAACCGAGACGGACCGTTGGCGCCTCCGAGACACAGACCACTCCGAATATGTCTTCTGCCACAACGACTTGTGCCAGAATAACACTATGGTTGATCCGAGGACGCTGAAGATCGCGGGGTTCTATCTGGAGAGGTTTGAGAGAGTGATTTTTACACTCGGCTTGGTCGGCCGGTCCCTGCGAATGGCGAGGTGGATGATGGGGAGGAGTTGTTGGCTTTTCTTGAGTCTAGGGTGGAGGGCCTGAGGGGGAGGGGCCACGGCCAGGTCGTGAGTTGACAGGGGGGATTGACGACATGATCAACTTGAATATTTCTCTTGTTGAGCCAACTGTCTCATAATATGCTTCGTGATGCTAATGAAGGGTCTTTTAGCTCGTCCAGACAGAATGCTGCTCTGGCGTGATCTTGTACTCTGCTATACATCAGGGGTTGACCTTTGGCTCAGGAATACGAAGCTTCAATGATGAGCTCTAGACAGTATATAGTATGTTTACGAACAGAGAAGCGAAGCTCAGTTTCATTTACTCGTCATTTCTTCCAGAGATATTATGAGGGATTGACTAATGGCGCTCTTATATGTGATATAGCGCTCTATGTACAGTGCCGGTTCTCTATAGATTACCCAAAGCTTTGCCCCACATGTACTGGGGAAACCAGCATAGTAATGTATTTTGTTTCTTCTTTATTTATTTCTTTTCTTCCTTCTTTCTTTCGTTCTTTTTTTTTAGCTTGGAGAATGACTCTTCCTCCCTCCTTCAGGGGTGCAACACATCGGGCCGCACCTTCAGTCAGCCCCGGTCCCCCACGTGGGCACAGCCTGTCTCGGCGGTTGGCGTGTGACTTTCACTTAGGCGCTGCCACGCCGCTCACCTCGGTCGTTGGTTCCGCCTGGCCCCGGATTGCCATCCTTCAAGTTGGGCTCGAAGTTTGCTCTGGGATTCGTTCGTCCATTTGTTTATCTCGTTGCCCTTTATCGCGAATTGTCTGATATCCGGGCCCGGTCCACTCGGCAGACTGCCCCTGGTTCCCCTGACTGATTCTCAGCCCCCGTCTCCAACTCCACTCACCTCACGATCCTCACCCCGTTTCAACACCATGAGCTTCATCAACCGCCTCGGCCTGGGGCCGCAGGCGCACGGCGACAACACCGGTCTCATAGTAGCAGGCACTGCCATCGCGACGGCAACATTACTGTCGCTGCTCCGCAGCTACCTGTGGCCGACGCCGCCCAAGATCGTCAGCTCACCACTCCGGAGCGTCCTGCCCAAGCTCTCGCAGGATGAGTTTGACAAGCTCGAGTACAAGCCCGACAACTTCCCCGGCGCGCGGGATGTCGAGACGCCGGTAAGTACTCCGCTCTCACCCTCTCAAACCACCACCCACTAACAAACACACCCAGTACGGCTCCATCCGCGTCTACGAATGGGGACCCCTGACGGGCGACAAGGTCGTCTTCGTCCACGGCATCAGCACCTCGTGCATCACCCTGACCAAGCTCGCCAACGCCCTGGTCGACGAAAAGGGCTGCCGCGTCATGCTCTTCGACCTCTTCGGCCGCGGCTACTCCGACAACCCCTCGGACCTGCCGCACGACGCCCGCCTGTACACCAGCCAGATCCTCATCGCCCTCGTCTCGTCCCCGGACCTCGCCTGGACGGGCCCGCAGGCCTTCAGGCTTATCGGCTACTCCCTCGGCGGCGGCATCGCCGTGCACTTCGCCGCCTCCTTCCCGCACCTCGTCTCCTCGCTCGTGCTGCTCGCCCCCGCGGGCCTCATCCGCCCGGAGTCCTTTGGCGTGCTCACCCGCGCCGTCTTCACGTCCGGCCTGGTCCCGCCTCGCCTGCTGGCCTGGATCACCCGCCACCGCCTCAAGCGACCGATCCGCTCGAGCGGCAAGCGCGGCACCACCACCACCCCCCCTCCCCATCCCAACGCCGCCACAACAACAACAACCACCACCACTACCCACAAAAAACCCGACCCCATAACCGCCTCCCTCTCCGAAACCACCCCCCTCCTCTCAGACCCCCCCACCACCAACACCCCCCCCTCAGAAACCGAAGCAGACACGACCCTCGAACGCCTCGTCCTCCGCACAGTCCAATGGCAACTCACCCACCACGCGGGCTTCATCCCAGCCTTCCTCTCGACCCTGCGGCACGCGCCCATGCTGCACCAGCACGCCGCCTGGCGCAAGCTCGCGCTGCGCGCCCCAGGCACGACGGCCATTATCCTGGGCGAGGGGGACGAGATCATCGACCCGGTCGAGTACGCGGCCGATGCTTTGCCATTAGTCGGTGGGAGGGAGAGGGTGAGGTGGGCTGTTGTTCCGGGGGGGCATGATTTTCCGATGACGTTTGATCGGGAGGTGTTGGGGGAGGTTTATAAGGCTTGGGGGTGGGAGGAGCCCCATTAGTCAGGGTTATTTATTCAAGTGGGAGTGATGAGGGAGTGGGAGTGATTCGGGATTGAGTGATCCAGGGGTGGGAGGTGAGGAAGGGCGGGCGTATGAAGTGTCGACTGAGTAACAAGGTGCGAGAGCAAGATAGGAGATCGGGTTGATTTTAGTCGGCTGGTGGCTGCTATACCGTCAGGAGTTCAGAGCACACAGCGTGCGAGAATACCCATTATTCCATGCTTCATTGCCGTTGCTATCTAGGAGTTGATCCATGCAAATGGAATGTACTGTGTAAGGTAACCAAAAACCAAATGACCCAAAATGGCTGGGGTAGAGCCCGCGCAAGTCAAGATGCCGGCGCCGCCAAACCGCAAGAGAAAATGCAGCCAATTCCAAGGTATCATGTCTAACGGGCCCAACCAGACCGACCACCCCTTTCCCAGCTGGCACACCCCTGGCACCTGACGATGCGATTACCAGTCCATCCAAGCCCCTTTTTGATGTCCTCACGCCGCTGATCCGAAGAAAATGTAGATTTGACGACGGCCGTCTCGCTGGGTCGATCACACCTGAGCGTCCACAAACTCGTCGTCCGACTCGGTCGAATCAGTGCGCTTGATGCTGCCTGGCAGGTCTTTCTTCATGTCCTCGTGAAAATCGATCAGGGGCCCGTCGTTACCGCGGTGTGATGAATCTAGGGGTGGTTGGTTTGGTTCCTTCGACGACGGCTGTTGCGAGGTTGGCCCGTCGTCGCCAAAGTCTATTAGGTCGCCTCCGCCGCTGCCGTCTTTCGGCCGCGCAGTTGGCTCGGAGAGCGAGGCTCTCGGGGGGATTACGTTTTGTTGGTTGAATTTCTGGCCCTTGACGACTGGGTAGATGGCCGTTATTTGCGCGGCTTGCTTTTCCGGCGTCGGTCCGTCTCTGCCACACGGTTAGCACGTCATGTCTCCCGGCAGCAGAGAGTGAAGTGATCCAACATTGTGGCATTGATGATCCATTCGAGGTCTTCCTCGCCCTCCTCCGGGCCGCCCGGGCCGCCTCTGACCGGCCTGAATAACCTGGGGTGCCACTCGACGCCGTCGTTGGCGCGCTTGGCCGCCTCTTCGCGCTGTACCTCTTCGATCTTGGTCTTCTCCTCGGTCGCGAGCTCGTGGTTGCGCTCCTTGACTGCCTGCGCCGTCTTGGCCCACAGCCGCTGCGATTCGCGCTCTTCTTGCTCCTCTAGGGGGCGGCAAATGGGAGAACTGGGTTTCGATTTCAGGGCGTTGAAGAACATCTCCTTCTGCCCGGTCTGCCAGGTGTTAGCCTGGTGCCGCTGGAAGGGCCAGCCAACTCACCTTCACATCCTTGATGAACATTTCCTCGCTCCACAACCCCGAGAGCTCGTAGAGAATCTCGCCCGTATGGTCGTTCTTGATGACGCCCCCAATGGCGTTGTATGTGCCGCTGACCCAGCCCTTGGTCTTGAAGTCGATGTCGGCCGATAAACCCGTCTCGGGGCACCGCACAAAGCTGTGGTCCCCGAGCTCGTATTTCATTTTGCCGAACAAGATGCCCCTGGCGTACATGTTCGGCTGCGTGAGAATGCTAGTCCGCGAGCATGAGTCTCTCTGTCGTCCTGGTGGTTGCAAGGGGATGCTCACTATCGTTCGCCCTTGGAGGGATCCGCGCCCCGGTTCAAGAGCGACAGGACGGCCGTCCCTTCCATCATGCTGGCGGCGGAATTGCCCAGAAACTTGCTCCTCGGCTTGAGCGTCCCGTCGACCCTGACATTGTGCCCCGGAACCATGTAGAAGTAGCTCGACTTTGGCGGGTGGTGCGATGTCTGCTCCGAAATGTAGTAAGCCCGCGTGCTGTCGGGGAAGTCCCAGTAGCAGGTAAAGATCTCGCCGAGGACGGGGTTTAGCGGCTTTTTGACTCCTCTGAACAGCATTAGGCATTGACTATTGTAACAGCACGGGAGAACTCACGGAGGGCGGATGTGCCAACCGCTCAAGTAGAACTTGACGACGGCGACGAATCGTTCAACGGGGTCGTCGATTTCGGGGATCGGCAAGAGCATCTCGGGGTGGCACATGAAGCTGTCGGCAGTCTGTTAGTCCCGTTACCCTATACTGCCACATAGCCTTTCGGAGATCTGGCCGCGCCATACTTGGTGATTCGTTCCAACATGCTGCGCGGCTCCAAGATGAATGTCGGGAGCACCACCCTGCTCAGATCGGCGCCGGGTCTCAGCTGGGAGATGATGTGGGACAGGACTGTCGAGGTCAGCGCCTCTCTATTTCATTGCGGTGTGTCGACAGACCATTTCCCTGGTCGGGCTCGACCACGAGGGTGTCATCTTCGAGGGGGTCCGTTGCCTCGCCCGAGGATCGGCTGCCTGGATGCGAGAAGAACTGGTTAATATGAGCCAAAATAGCTACGACAGGACAGCTCTTCCGGCCTCTTGCCTCGGGGGGTGTGCCGGAGGACGTCGACCAGGCCGCCCTCTACGAATGTACTGTGCTCAAAATGGGGCCGGAAAGAACGGAACCGCGCGCGACTCACTGGCGTTCGAGATGGTCCGGCGGCGGCCAGACACGAGTCCCATCATTGTTTCGAGGTTTTGTGGCAGACCGCCCTTCGTCTGCCGTCGTGAAGCTGTTGAGAAAAGAAGAAAAAAAGTGGAGTAGGAGAGGGAGCTAGACGAGGCTATTTATTGGGATCACGAGACGGTCTCGAGATCTGTAGGTACAACACCTACGCTGCCACCTGCCACAGTCGTCTCAATACGCGTAAACGCTAGATCCGGATGCCTTGGGGGTTCTGTAGGTGGGCGGTTACGTCGTCAACAGGCAGCACCACCAACTGAAGTTGGAGAAGTTCGACCGGCAAACGGGATTCACAGCTCCCCGCAGACCGAAGTCGGGCGGGGCATGGAGGGGCGCTTGGGGATGGGCGGCGATGACGTGGGCCCGCCGCCCGACATCATTCGTCTCCAGGCTACCTAGTTCCTAACAGAACAGCTGGCCTGGGCGTCCCTCGGAGGGAGCCTTGCGGGATTTGGATGAAGCTCGGTCGCAGGAATAGGTGTCCGTAATGCTGGGAGATGCTGCTCACCGTCAGGCAGTCGGGTTCCCATGGCCAACAATTTCACAAGTTGTCTTTTGGAGACCACAAATGACGGGAGCCATTTCGAAAGTGATATGTGCTCTCTCTTTTTTCGTAACCCCCCACGTGGTGGGGCGAGGTCGCCCGGGGAGGCCCACCCGACGGGAGCTCCCAATCCCCCCAGGGGTGCTGAGACAAGCCGTCTCCGCCTCCGCAGATCTCCAGCTCAGCCACCGAGGTCACGAGCCGAGTCATTCTCAAGAAGGCTGATAAACTGCCATTGTGTGTGGTGGTGCTTTGGTGGGAGAAACTTCTGTTTATAGGCCCAGGAGCCAGGGTAGCCCCGGGTGAGAGGGCAACGGCCTTGCACCTCGTGTTGGCTGCCTCCGCTTCACAGCCGCTACCTGAGGTGGTCGTGACATTGGTGACAACACAGGCTGGACAGAGTTGGACGGACCACTGGCCCCTCGCTCGCAGCACCTTGGTGTATTGCCAGCAGTCACTCAGCACAACGATGATCTGGCATCCGGGCGGGACTTGCTGGGTGCAACAAAACTTGTTTGTTCCTGGCGATCGCCAGGATGGAGGAGCCGGGGCCATGCTGGTTTGATTGCGGTGTCTGGCTCTGTAACACGCGGCGGATGGCCCCCGCGGTTTCAGGGTGCGCCGCCGTCGAATGCAAATCGAATGCCATTGTCCAGGTCGCCTGGAGATTGTTTGTTGACATCCGAACTGCAGGGCCTCAAAATAGTTATCATCAACGACCCGCTCGCAGAGGGGCCTAGACCTGCGATACGAGCTCAGCTGCTGGTCAGTTGGAGATGCTTGGCCTCGCGGTGGCCCCAGGCCCAGGGCAGGGTGCGCCGCGGCAACCGGGAACCGGCAGTAAAACGGTCGGTGTCGCCCAAAAAGTGTGGAGAAACATCGACGGAAAGGGGCGATGAGTCTGTCTGACAGTCCTCGCTGAATATAATAAACCCGGCGACGGCCCGTCAGATCGGGCCTGAGGTGTTGCATCAGATGAGATCCAGGGAAGAAAAGGGGGTCCATTAATTATCAAGTCGTTGCCAAATCCACCGGGCATCCTCGGTCTGCTCCTGCCCAAAGCTGCGATTGCAAGTCCGACTCACTCGCAGCCCTGGCGTCCAATGCCGGTGCAGGACACGGCGCTTCGAACCCTGTTTAGGAAGTCGATCCCTCGCTTTGCTCGTCGTGCCCCGCCCAACACGACCATCCACTGCCCACAGCAGTCCACAGTTGCTGCAGCACGGAGCAAGGCAGCGTTTCCACGTTTGTGCCAGGGCAGTCAACGACTCGCATTCCTCCCTCTCCTTCCCGCCGCACGTTTCCACTTTAACTATCAGCGGCAACCTCACAACCTCACGCCCTCCTCTCGCCTCTCCAACCCAGCCTCCCTCGCGCAGTCGGGTCACATGCGACACCCGCAGCCCAGCAGCAACGGGCCTCTTTGGCAGCTCTGCAGTCAATTGTCGGGCTGCCGGGCGGACAGCGGCCACGGCCACGGGCACATGCTTGCTTTCCCTTTCGGTCGCCAAAGTAACCTCGACTTTCCATGAAGACCTCGGCCTCTCGATAGCACAAAGGACCGACCGAAATGACCGAGAACGAACCCCCCGCCCTCGCCGTGCAAGACGATGGCCGCACCACGAGGGGCCGCCGCATCATGGGTAAGCTCTTTGGCCGCGACCGCGAACGCAAGGCCACCCGCGACGACGGCGGCGACTTGAACGACTTCCTGCACGGATCCACCGACAAGCTGCCAATCGCCCATCCAGCGCCCCATCCGGCGCCGCCGATGCTTACCAAGATCGACACCAGGACCGCCCCCCGCTATCCCAATGCCCTCGACGTCAACGCGGCCAGCGAGCCCAAGACGCAGGAGTATGTTGTGCGACCACGCGACCCGGCCATGAGAACGAAGAAGGGGCTGGTCGTGAGATTTGTGGACACATATCCAGACGTTATTGGCGATGGCGGCGACGAGTGTGAGATCCCTACGCTCGAGGTATCAAAGCGCAAGAAGCAGAGGCCCCAGCCCAGCCCCGCCGCGGCGCCTAGTCGACCTGCGAACCTCGGAGACAACCCTCGAAACCCATTTGCAGACCCCCCATCCAGAGAGCCACCGGCAAGGGAGGCACAGTTCAGCCCGGGGTTGGGATTGCGGCGCACCCAGACTGGGCTCCAGCCCAGCTCTGCCGCTCCAGAGGCGGGACTGTCCCCGAGGACGAACTCAACTAGCCGATACCTGGGCATGCCTGCTGCGCCCCAAGACGACAGACGGAGATCATTCATCGAGGTACAGCAGGCCCAGATGCGGGAGGCTGAAGGACGAGCCTTTGCGAATGCTGTGCGGGCAGCTTCGGGGGACCAGTCCCAGCAACACGAGCGGACAGAGCCCTCGCCCACTTCACCTAACCAGGACGCGGAATCGCCCATTACCGCCTCACCCGATTCAACGCAGTTTACCCAACTCCAATCACCTGCCCAATTCGCGAAACCTCCTCCCCCGATCCCCGCCAAGGCACACCGACCACAGTTGCCTCAAATCCCACCGCCTCCTCCTGAACCGCGAGAGTCACCGCCGTCGCAAAACCCCTATTCCCCGACAAGCCAATACTCAAACTCGCCCGAGCGGCTAAAGAGGACACAGAAGGTCGAGAACAGCCCCGCGACCCTCTACTCAGCTGCGTCGAGCTTCCACCATCCATTCGCGTTATCAAGGCAAGGGTCCAAGATTGACTATGCCTCGCCTGTCCAGCAACAGGGAGCTACAAGCTTTCAAGATGTCGTGGCGGCTGCCTCAGACGACGCTATGAATGCGTTTGTGACCCGCACGCGCCACTTGTTCGAACTGTTCCGGCTGCATGGCGACAGCGTACGGCCACTGGTCTCGTCTACTCCCCATGAACTTGCCCGGGCGGCTCTATGGTGGTTTCTGACGGGCCGGACGGCCCTGGAGGTTGCCATCAGAGATCGCCCTTCTACCCCCGAATCACAGATGAAAAACGACATGGCGAAGCAGCAGGCATACGCCGACTTGGCCAAGAGCTACTGGCTCCTGGAGGAAGCAATGCCCGAAGTGATCGGGAGCGGACGGAGTCCGGTTGACATGGAGGCCGAGGGTGTCCGGACCACAATCGTCTCCAGCCTCCGGAAACTGGCTGTGTCCATGAAGCGGAACGGCTTTCTGCCGCCCGAAGAAGCATTCCTCCCCCAGACAGTCGACAGGACCATCTGGCTCGATTACCCGCCCCTATCCCAAGACGTCACGTCTCTGCTCTGTGGTTCGAGCTCTGCTCTTGCCCAGAGCCACGCCACTTCCGGAATGACCTTACTGGAATCGCTGCCGTTAGCCGACTCGGCGACCACTTTCTGCTTTGCCCGCTTCAAGGTTGATACTTTCCTGATGGAGCAGGGGAGGGAAACAAGGCGACTCCATCTCCCCTGCTTCTTGACCACCGTCAGACCGCAGACACAGCCAGACATCTTGTTCATTCTCGCCAGCCAGAACGGGGCCGTGCAGCTTCGGATATCTGGGAACAAGAACACTGGCCCGGCTTGGGATGAGGTCCGCTGGCGTCCAGAGAACTGCAACCTCGAAGTGAAGTTGCCTCGGGGCTTCATCCTCGTCGTGCAGTGCACCCAGCAAGCATATTCCACCCTGCGGAGCATGTACGAGTTCAGCGCAAAGGTGCATTCCAGTCTCTACCCGAGGCAGGACGAAAACTGCATTTTCAGGTCGTCTCTCCGGGCGTTCCAGTACTTTGACAATGATCCGCAGGCAAGGCAGTTCCCGCAAGAGTCGACGCCCAACTGCGAAATCGCCCTGTTTGAGCGTCTCTTTAGAGAGGGGGCAGCAACAGGCCCTCGCACTTACCACAAAGGGTACCGCATCGCCGTTGTCACAGGCCCGCGGACCAAGACGTTGAGCGGTGTCAATCAGATGTACCTCCCCCAAACACCCATCCAGTTTGGGTTCCTGCGCAGCGACGCCAACGATCCAGCCCTCTCGCTAAAATTCGAGAACGGCCGGTTCAAAGGGAACATGGTGTTGTCGTTTGCCGACGAGACGGAAAGGCTGCGGATGCACAGTCTCCTCATAGGGACTGCTCTGGACCGCGGCGAAAGCGTCTTTGGCGAGGCACCCCTCCAGGGCGTTTGGTTCTCGGAGCGATTTGGCGATGCCCGTGACAAGGGTCTGCAGGTCCTCTCCACATTAGCATGGAACAAAGTCAGGGTGATCAACTACGACAATGACGGCGACAAGTCGTCGTGCGTGCTTGCCGATAGACTGCGCGTCGTCTACGAATTCAAAGACGGCACCCTCACGGACCGCGTCAACGTGGCCCCGGGCGAACTCAAACTCCGCCTCGACGTGCAAAACCCAAGCTGCCTGATGGTGTTCCGGCAGCCCCAGTCCGACATCACCCTCGCCGTCACTGAGGCCAACTCGTCTCGCGGCCTCTCTGGCGGCCTTGGCCAGGCCCTCGAAAGCCTCAAACAATCCGCCACAATCCGCACCTTCATGTTCCCCAGCCTCGCCGAGCTCCACGCCTTTGAGACAGCCATCACGGGCTTCAAGGTGCTCTTCGACGGCACCGCCGCCGCCTTCGCCATCTCGCGCCGCCGCATGGTGGTGCCGATCCACAAGAAGTGGGAGGCGGGCGCCACCAGGATCCAGGTGGTGCAGCAGGACGGCGTGTCCCAGCTGCTGGCCTTCTTCGAGGACTTTAGCCACGGCCAGTGCATGGGCTTCCACCTCAAGGGAACCGACGTCTTTGAGGCGTTCGGCCGGAGCGGCAAGGCGGGGCTCAAGATTGACGACGCCAAGTTCCCGCTGCCAAAGGTCCTGGCGCCTGATGCCGACAGCGCGCAGCAGGCGGCTGATGCGGCGTTTTTGTGTCTGGATTTGCCGGAGCTGCCGGGGGAGCATGACGATATCTCGATATTGTTTGATAGTGAGGCGGGTGAGTTATATCTGCCTACCGTGTGTGATTGACTGTGTGGCTAACTGGGCTCGGACAGAACGTGACAGGCTTGTTGCTTGCCTCCCGGCGCCGGTTAAAGGACCGCGGCTACCGAAGATCAAGGGGATGTCGTGAGGAGGTGGAGGGGTGACTGAGCAGTAGAGCGAGGGGGCACGCATGCACTTGTGGGATGGGTATCATTGATAGCGCGAGATACCCGCTGGAATGTAGCCTGTGTTGTTCAAGATGCAAGTCGCGAGTGTTTGCTAGACGTGGCTACCTATGTACGGTTATCATGGGCACCCATGCCTTGTCACAAGGGCTCACGTAGACGCAAAACAGTGGCTTGATTCCACCATGCTGATTGCTTTCTTTGTCCGCCGCATTTTGTTACAGAAGAATAGAATACAAAACCCATTTGGCATGTCCCTGCACAAACGCCTCAACTCCATTGCAAGCCAGTGGGTAGTTTTTTGATGCGCTTGATGCCAACCAAAGACAAGTACCTTGGCCTCCCGTCCTCCATCCTCGTGTTGTGTTGCGTTCCTCCTCTGAAACGAGCCGCCCCAGGTTTCCCGTGCTGAATCCACCACTTTTGGCCCCCGCCTAATACCGCCTCCTCGTCGGCTCTGGGCTAGGCGACCTCGTCGGGCTGCGCGACCGCGGCCTCATCTTGAGCCACTTCTTGGTCGACAACTCAAGCTCGCGGTCGAGCTCGGGCCCGGGGTTCTTGCGGTGGATAAAGTTGCAGAACCCCCCCCGGACGCATCCCTCGCCGCTGTTGAGGCGGCAGCAGGCCTCGCGGAAGTCGGTCACGGGGCTGAGCTCGCAGTAGATGGGCCGGGCGGCGTACCAGCGCGAGTTGAGGTCGTCGCAGGCCTTTTGCGCGCTGTCCTCGTACTTGAAGCGCGCGTACACGTTGCCGATCAGGTGGTCGTTGTTGTTGTCGCACACGACGAGCTCCTCGACCTCGCCGTACTTGCACATCTCGCACCAGATGTCTTCGTAGAAGGCGTCGAAGTGGTTCTGGAGCTGGGACGGGTTCATGCGGTTCTTGGGGTCGAAGGCGGGGTTTTGGTAGAGGTTGGGCATGAGGATCGTTTGGCTGTAGGACGGCTTGACGTGTTTCCTGCTGCAGCGGTCGCCGTGGCGGCAGGCGCCGATTTTGTAGTAGAAGGAGCAGTTGACCTTGTCTTGCTCGGTGCCGAAGATGGAGGCGAGGAAGTTGGCCATTTTGAGTTGGGTGGTTTGGAGTAGTGAGTGGGTATCGGCGACGGCGGGAGTAATGGGAATGGCTTTCGCTGGTTTATGTTGGGGGCGGGGGCGTGGTTGATGGATGATGGAGTCGCGATCGCGGTCGAGATTTGGCGTCGTGGGATGGATGGTCAGGCAAGAAAAGGCCGGGTGTTCGCCACAGGTGGCTGATTAATCATTATTGGCTGAAATGCAAGGCGGCCCACCTTGCCAAGGCGAGGCTGAGAAATGCTGTGGCTGAAGCTTCCAGCCATTTCTGGTGGCCTGTGCTCTCGCATCTTCCATTCACTTGCTCTCACAGCCCTTTCTCTGCGGAATGGCCCGGGTAAGCCAATCAAGTCTGGTCCTGGAAGCTAACCTGCCAGTTGTAAGACATGCTGCTGTCAGCTCGCTGCAGCGAGAAGCAGGCACCGCATCAGCCTATCGCAACACCGGGCTACCCGAATGGCGTTGTCAAAGGGTTCAGCCGAGACACGAAACGGAAACGGAGCAGCACCTCTCACCGGACGGCTGGGGCAGCTTGTCTCCCTCGCACAGTTGATTGCTGTTGTCGCAAGTGTCACATCGAGATCGGGGGTAGCAATTCGCTTGTGCAGGGGCAGCTCCGCAATTCCACCTCGCTCGCGTGGTCAGTAAATTGCGACGAGCGCCAGGGAAGAGATTCGGTCGATCCGACGCCGAGGGCGTCGTTGCTTTGCGGCTGTTGGTTTAACTTGGTTGTGTTTAGAGCCTCAGAGTCAACTCCATCCGTGTCCGTCACCGCCGGCCGTGTTTCTCTTGAGTCTGTCTTGACAGGCCGCAGGTACCGTGCCATATGCCAATTCAAGTTGCCAACAACTGGGTTGCAATCTGGCTTCTGGAACAGCGAAACCGAGAAGCTGGTCCTGCCGGATGGGATGGGCTGGTTGCCGAGATTTTCGACTGGGATCCCGGCCCTGGAACCCCACCCTGGAAACCCTGGATTTTGGGGCCTCCCACTCTCCAACTTTGTATGATGCAATTTGCTTCTTGGAAACACACAGACAGACAGGTCACGTAGAGCTCTCTGTGCTTCGTGTTTCGAGGTACAGACAGAACTGTATATATCAGACGAGCCGCGAGCACTGAGCTCGCAGCTGCAATCACCCGAATTGGAGACCGGCGACCTCCCAGTTCTGGCGACGCCACCTCAAGTTTGCGCAATATCTCTTGCGTCCTAGTGTGTGGGCAATGCCAGCAATGCCAGCTGTGCCAGGGTTCACCGAACGAGCTTGATGGGGGTTTCCATGCTCCGTTCTGCACCGTTCAGCTGGCGTGAAATCTTCCAGAGGCTGGGACGGCAAGATCTCGCGGTGCTCCAGCCACTTTGAACCCTCCAAATCCAGGTTTGGCCTAGCTGACGCGGTGCCGACCCGCTAAAACAACGCAGCTGTACCGGCAAACCCGCTCCCCGCTCCAGGCCCATCTGACGTAGCACCCCGATCGCTGCTGATCTCCATCCCGGCTGGACCTTGTCGCTCTGCTGGGCCATGCCAAGACGGCCGACATTCTTGAACACCCTCCCTCCAAGGTTTCCAGGTTCCAGCCTTCACACAACTTGTCTTGCTGGTGCTCTTTACATTCCCCCTTTCCTCAAAACCCAAATGGTTCGCGGGCCCAACTCTTGCGTTCCACCTAACGGCTCCCCCGCTTAGCCGTCCGCGTTCCCCTCGGGTTTCCCGTTTGGCATCTCGATTCCGCATCCGAGGGCGTCGTCCCCTTCTGGCGGTCCCTTTGTGCCGCATCCGCCGCACTAGTGCGAGCTCCAGACCGACCCAGTTCCGGCCCGGCCCAATTGCTCTGGCCAACAGACCTCGCCCCCAAGTGCCTGCCAAACATTGCCATTGAGTCAATTGAGGAGCAGGAGCACGGCTGCAGACGCAGCGGAAACCGCTGCCCAGAATGGCGACTGTCCAAGCCGCCAATGAGCTCAAGCAGCAGGGCGCCATCGAGGCATCCCGAGACCCCAACAGCAATGTCAGCGCCGAGGATGCGGAGCGCAAGATTGTCGAGGACAGCCGGCAGGCAGGCGTGACAGCATTCACCTTCGACCCCGACGCCAGCCCAGAAGAGAAAAGGGCCCAGGCGAGAGCTGTATGTAGCAGTCCTCCCTGTGCAGATACTGTCCCTTCCTTGCTTTGCGAGCGCTGACCCCTAAACAGGCAATCCCCGAGGGATTCCACCACAGGCCCAAAGGCGTGGCGATCGTGACCGATATCGACGATGGCACCAAGGCCGCCGACATTGACCTCCCCTCGCCCTCCAAAGCCGGCGCAATCGAAGTCGCCAAGGGCGAAGACGGGAAGCCCCTCGTCAACGGCCAGGCCGAGGACGAGGAAGATGACTGGAGCAGGACGGGCTGGGCGCCCCAGTTTGGCTGGCCTACCGAGCTCGCAGACGAAGGCGAGGACTTGCTGGACCATTCGACGTGGGTCGAGTCCCAGCTGGCCGAGAAGTTCTTTGGAGGTAGGATCCTTGATGGGGCGTCGGGAGCTTGCGTGGGGGCTTACAATTGTGTCACACAGACTGGTACCACAACGCGGCAGTCATTGCCTTTGCCTGTCTCGCCTCGTGGTTAGTAGCCGTGCTCGGCGGCGGCCTCGCCTGGGTCTTCATCGTCATGGCCATCTGCTCGACCTACTACCGCACCTCGCTCCGCCGAGTGCGCCGAAACTTCCGGGACGACATCACGCGCGAGCTGGCGCTCAAGAAGCTGGACACGGACAACGAGTCTGTCGAGTGGATCAACTCTTTCCTGGTCAAGTTCTGGCCCATCTACCAGCCCGTCCTCGCCCAAACCGTCATCAACTCGGTCGACCAGGTTCTGAGCGGTGCCACCCCGGCCTTCCTGGACAGCCTGAAGCTCAAGACGTTCACGCTGGGTTCGAAGCCCCCTCGGATGGAGCATGTGAAGACGTACCCCAAGGCCGAGGACGACGTTGTGATCATGGACTGGATGTTCAGCTTCACCCCCAACGACACGGCCGACATGACGTCTCGCCAGCTCAAGAACAAGATCAACCCCAAGGTCATCCTGGAAATCAGGGTCGGCAAAGCCATGGTGAGCAAGGGCCTGGACGTGATTGTTGAGAACATGGCCTTCACCGGCCTGATGCGCCTCAAGATCAAACTGCAGATTCCCTTCCCCCACGTCGAAAAGGTCGAGATGTCCTTCTTGGAGCGCCCAACTATCGACTACGTCTGCAAGCCGCTGGGAGGCGAGACTTTCGGTTTCGACATCAACTTTATTCCCGGTCTGGAAAGCTTCATCATGGAGCAGATCCACGGCACCCTTGCCCCGATGATGTATGCACCAAACGTTTTCCCGATCGAGGTCGCCAAGATGCTGGCGGGCAGTCCCGTCGACCAGGCCATTGGCGTGATTGCCATCACGTTGCACGGCGCCCAAGGCTTGAAAAACACCGACAAGTTCTCGGGCACTCCGGATCCGTATGCCGTGGTTTCCCTCAACAAGAGGCAGCCGCTTGCGCAGACCAAGGTTGTCAAGGAAAACGCCAACCCCCGCTGGAACGAGACGCACTACGTCATCATCACCTCCTTCAACGATTCCCTGGACGTCGACGTCTACGATTACAACGACATCCGCAAGGACAAGAAGCTTGGCACTACATCCTTTGCATTGGATAATGTCGAGGAGGTCTATGAGCATGAGAACGAGCGCCTCGAGCTCAAGCATGACGGCAAGGCGAGGGGTGTGGTGCTTGCCGATATCCGTTTCTTCCCGGTCTTGGAGCCCAGGAAGCTCGAGGATGGCAGCGTGGAACCGCCGCCCGAGTCAAACCAGGGCATCTTGCGCTTTACCGTTGAGCAGGCCAAGGAGCTCGATGGCTCCAAGAGCATGGTGGGCCTGCTCAATCCCTACGCGATGCTCCTCCTGAACGGAAAGGAGGTACACACCAGCAAGAAACTCAAGCGGACTAACAACCCGATCTGGGACAACGGGTCCAAGGAGATTTTGATTACGGACAAGAGGAACGCCAAGCTCGGCGTGGCCATCAAGGACGACCGTGACCTCGCTGGAGACCAGCTCATCGGAACGTACCAGATCAAGCTGGACGACATGCTCGAATTTATGGGCAAGGGGCAGGAGTGGTACAACCTGGCCGCAGCCAAGACTGGCCGTGTCAAGATGATGGCTCAGTGGAGACCGGTGGCTATTGCGGGCATTGCGACGGGCACCGGAGGCTACAAAACCCCCATTGGTGTCTTGCGACTTCACTTCAAGTACGCCAGGCAGCTGCGCAACGTCGAGGCCCTGGGCAAGTCGGATCCGTATGCGCGAGTCGTCAGTGCCGGCGTCGAGAGAGGGCGGACCGTCACGTTCAAGAACAACCTCGACCCGGACTGGGACGAGATTATCTACGTGCCCCTCCAGTCCCCGAAGGGGCGCTTGCAGTTAGAGGTCATGGACGCCGAGAGCGTGGGCAAGGACCGCAGCCTTGGTCTCACCGAGATCGACAAGGCCGACTACATGGTCCAGGGCGAGAACGGCGAGTGGCTCGTGCACGACGAAAAGGTGGAACGGAACGACGGCCTGCGGATGCACGGTAAAGGCACCGTCAAGGGCATGCTGACGTATACCGTGGCCTTCTACCCGACTCTTAACATTGCCGACCCCGAGGAGGAGGAAGAGAAGGAGAAGGAGAAGGCGAAGGAGCAAGAGAAGGAAAAGGAGGCCGCGATCGAGAACGACAAGGCTTCTTTGGGCAGACCATCACTCGATACCAAGTCGTCCGTCAGACAGTCCCTGGACGTGAAACCCAGCGACGGGAAGGAGGCTGGCAGGCCGTTGACGCCGACCAGTCCTTCGTCTTCCAGTTTCCCCCGGAAGTCGCGCGATGACAAGGAACCGCCCAAGGTGTATCTCACGCCGCAAGAGCTACTCAAACACGAGTCCGGCGTGGTCATCTTCCGGCTTATGGAGGCGGATCTGCCCAAGAGCCAGAGCCGTATCGAGGTCTTTGTCGACGACATGGCTTTCCCGTCCTATGTCTCTTCAACGGCAAGGTCACGGCATAACAAGTTTGACGAGATGGGCGACTGCTTCATTCGCGAGCTGGAGTTTTCAAAGTTGACCATTGTGATTTCTGAGAGGACAGACAAGAATGACGACGACCACAAGCAGCACACGCTCGCTCGTCTGTCGGGCAACACGCTCGACACTCTCAAGCAGTGCCTGGTAAGTAGATATCCCTGCTGTTCATGCTAATGCATGCTAACAACTCCAGAACAACCCGACGGTTCTCAAGATGAAGGACAACGACGGCGAGGTGTACTCGATCAGGGTCAGCCTCAAGTACGTGCCGGTCAAGATGCAGCTCGACCCGAGCGAAAGCATCAACAACATGGGCAACCTCCGAGTCGACGTTCTGGACGCCCAGGATCTCCCGGCTGCCGACTCCAATGGCAAGAGCGACCCCTACGCCAAATTTGAACTCAACGGCCAGGAGGTCTTCAAGACGAAGACGCAGAAGAAGACACTGAACCCGACCTGGAGCGAGTTCTTCAACGTCCCGGTCCCTTCCAGGACTGCCGCCAAGTTCAAGGCTACCGTGTGGGACTGGGACTTTGCCGACAAGCCCGATTTCCTCGGCGGCGCCGACATCAACCTGGCCCAGCTCGAGCCTTTCAGAGCGCAGGAGGTAAAGTATCCCCTGGACGGCAAGTCGGGTGTCATCCGCGTCCGCATGCTCTTCACGCCCGACTACGTCACGCGGACCCGGCAGGGGACATCAACGCTGGCAGGCACCTTCTCCGTGCCGGGCAGGATCGTGACGGGCGTCGCCGGCGCCCCCATCAAGGGCGGCGTGGCGGTCGCCGGAGCGGTGGGCCACGGCGTCGGCAAGGGCGCCTCGTTCCTCTTCCGCGGGCTCCGCGGCAAGAAGGACGGCGACAGCAGCGACGACTCGGACAGAAACTCGGTCGACATCCCCCAGATCACCACCGACGGCCCGCCCGCCGAGGCGGGCAAGCCGGCAGTGGTGGTCGCCAACGGCGACGCCGCCGCCGCCTCCTCCCAGCTGCTGCACCACAACCGCACCAAGAGCGCCGGCGCCTCGTCGGTCCACAGCGCCATGGTACCGGGAGCCGCGTCGGGCACCGCCTCCTTCACGGTCGTCTCGGCGGCGGGCTACCCCCCGTCAGCCGACGTCTACGTCACGGTCACGCAGCTGCGCGACGACGGCAAGACCAAGCAGGTCGGCAAGACCAAGCACCGCAAATCCGCGGACGGGACTGTCAAATTCGACGAGACGTTCCGCATCCAATGCACGCCCGACGCGCAGTTCCGCGTCGAGGCCAAGGAGCACCACACGTTTGGCAGCGACGACCCGCTCGGCGAGACGCTGTACTTTGTGGATGACTCCGGGTCCGGCGCGGAGAAGGCGCTGCCCGTGGGCAGTGGGACGGTGGTCATCAAGAGCGCGTTTGCACCCTCGGCTGCGGCGGTCGCGGCGGCGGAGGATAGTGGAAGTGGGAGTGGTAGGTTGGCGGTGGTGCCGGATAGTCCCAAGTCGACAAAGTCGGTTGCGGGCGGGATTAGGAAGAGTTTGCTGAGTAAGAGGGGGTAACTGAAGGTGCCGCCGAGTCGGGATGGGACGCCTTCTTAGTTGGGGGGCGGGGGCAGCCGTCGGCGCGGGCAGGCGAGGGGGTGACGGGGGGTGAGGGAGGGAGAAGGGGGAGTGGGGGTGATGTGGGTGATGAACTGCATTTTTTTTAATTGATCTAGCTTAATATCTCGTGGTGAGGATATATCTCTCTGTGTTTAGCGTTGATACCTTTCTTGGTTGGCGGTGGAATCTACCGGTACCTTATCTACAAAATGTTCCATTTATTTTTCCTGGGTTGGGGTTGGTTTCTCGCGGGATGGGATTGATAGTTGCCCGGGTTGGTTCTTCAAAAAGGAAGGTTGGACGGCAGATTGGACTGGAATAACTACCTAGGTAGGTGGTAGCGGCCCTGGTATTTGTGGTGTGGTGTGGTTCAAAGTTTGAGAGCGCTGTTAGGGATCGGACGGCGTGGGGAGGTAGACAGTCACCGAACCCTAATAACCAGCCAGAGCTTTCTTTTTCCCTAAATCCGGGCCAGCAGTTCCAAAGTTAAATAAACTACCTAAGCATTGATGGTGATGTCTTGAGCGCCAGGAAAAGTCCCGTACCAGGTGAAACGGAGAAGAAGATGGGTTTCCCGTAAATCAAAACGAATTACACACCAAACAACCCACACCCGCTTTACTCACCACCCCCTCCCCCCTTCATCCCCATCCCTCCCCTCCCCTTCGTCCCCCTCATCCCCGCCTCCACCGCCAGGTAACGAAGCAGCGTTCCTCACCTCCCACTCAAACTCCCTCAGCGCGTTCAGCTCGGCCCGGAAAAAGAGGAGCGCCAGCAGGCCGTCGATGGTCCCCGCCGTCAGGCCCAGGGTGCTGATGAGCATCAGGATGAAGGAAATGTAGTTTTTCCCGGGAGGGGTGAACCAGACGCCGACTAGGCAGGCCAGGCTTGCGAGCAGGGCGAGGAAGAAGTGGGTTGTGCGGAGGGACTTTTGGCGGTGGGAGCGGGCCGTGTAGGTTGTTATTAGGGGGAGGATGGTGGTGGTGTAGGTGGATGGGGGGAGGGTGGCGGCGGCTTCGCGTGATGGGGAGGGGTGGAGGAAGGAGGTGAGTTGGCTGGTGGGGGAGGGGGATTGGGGGGCGTTGTGGAGGCTGGGGGTGGGGGATTCGAGGTAGGCGCCGTTGTGGAGGGCCGAGTCGGTTTTGGAGTTTGAGGTTTCTTTGGGGGATGGTGGGGGGAGGGTGGTGGTTGCTGTGGGGGTGGAGGCGCGGTTGGAAGAGGTGGTGTTGTTGGAGGTGGATTCGCGGGGTGGTGGTGGTGGTGAGGGCTGGGATTGTGGGAGTGGATGGAAGGCAAGCGTGGCTTCGACGGCGAAGTGGTCGCTGAGAGAGCAGCCCAGCTCGGGGTGCCGCATCATCATGCCGACGCTCGCCCGCTTGACTACCCAGCCGCCGCCGAGGGCGTGGATATCCCCCGCGCCGGCGAAGATGTAGTCTAGCCTCTTACCGAGGGGGTCTGGGGAGGTCAGTAACGGCGGGACCGAAGATATGGAAGGGAGGACGTACCGGGAGTGTCGGGAGACACTGTCACCGGGTGCTTCCCCGGCCCGAGAAGCTTCTGCTGCGCTTTGGACCACCGCCAGGTGTTGTCCGGGCCGTCCGAGGTAGCCCCGTTTTCTCGGATGTTGAACTCGGCAGTGGGGACAGGGCGGCGGCGGGCCACTTCGGCAGGGTGGTGGGCCGGTCCCAGCGAGCTGTCCGGATGCAGCACCCGCCAGACGTCACGTACCGGAGCCAGGGAGATAATCAGTTGATGTTCCGGCGACATGGGGATCATGTTGAAGTCGCCCATGGCAAGCACCAGGTGGCCGCGCTCGGCAGCGCCGCGCAGCAGCTTGGCCACCTCCCACGACTGGGAGGTGCGGTGGCAGAGGTACGAGTCATCCGGCTTCCCGCCCTCGTAGGGGGCGTGGGTGTGCGTGTTGAAGACCTCGATGACGTGCTTCGCGGCCGGGCCGTAGCGGATCCGGGCGCAGGCCACGCCCTTGCCGACATACCAGTCGCCGCGCCAGAAGGCGGTCGGGCGGCCGTTCAGGGGGTAGCGGTGCATGGTGCTCGCCTCGATGGGCCAGCGCGAGAGGATGGCCAGGCCGCCGCCGAAGGCGCCGCTGTGGTAGAACTTGGCATAGGGGAGGATGAAGCGGGTTTGGCGGCGGATGCTCTGGTAGTCCTCCTGGGTCCAGCACTCCTGCAGGGCGACGATGTGCGGCTGGGGGCTGGCTATCGCAAGCTGGCGGCCGATCTCAGCCAGGCGTTCGCGGCGGAGTTTCGAGATGTACTTGAGGCCCCAGCAGTTGAGCGTGACGAGGTTGATCTCGTCTGGCACGTCCTGCATGTTGGTCTCTAGATACAGTGAGTGAGTGATGACCGTTATGTCGGAGATGGGAGGATGTAGGGCCTACAGCTATATAATCGAGGTATGTATGTATATATGTGTACCCAATATGAGATTGTGAATCACCGGCTGTCTCGGAAAGGAACTCGGCTCAGTTGCCAAACAGTTACGCGAGGAGAATAAGGTTAACGGTATTTGACATGATCGCATAAACAGTGAATACCAGGTAGGCCGCCGTTACACAGGCAGGAAGGATATCGTGCCTAGATAGGTAGCAATGTCTCGAGGGAATTTGTCAGAGTGAATGAAAGGGAGCTTCACAGCCGGAGACGAGGAATTCCAACCAAGCAGTCCAAGCCCCTGGCTCAGTTGCCGGGTTGCCCCTGCGTCTGCGAGTGTCTGTCAGGCCTGTGAACTGAAATGATGGGAAAGTTGCTGGCCTGTGCGTCCATCCTTGTGCCAACCGGGGATTGGCCAATGGCGGGGGTGGAACAGCCAAGCCAACTTGAAGTCCGAGTCCCACTAAAATTTAGCTCCCTGTCACGCTGCGCTGTCGCATCCGTGCCCACCTTCACGCGGCACTCCAACCGCGACTCTTGGGAGGGAGGGCTAACTGAACTGTCCACCACCACCACACTCGCAGAAATCAATCATGTCTGAGCTAGACTTAACAGCAGGGATACCCGTCACAGAGCCGCCACCAAAGCGGCGCAGGGTGCACGACGACAGCCTCGATTCCACCCCTCAATATGGGTCGCCCGATGCACGGCCGAGCTCCCCGCCCAACACCGGTCACCTTCCCGACCAGGGCCTCTCTATTCGGCGCGGGCCGCCAAGCAGCCGGTCGCCGAGTAGAAGCAGAGATGGAAGCCCCGTAATGGGCAACGATGCCAGCAGAAGACGATACCGCTCCTCACACTCCCAATCCCGCTCACAGTCTGCCCGCTCTCGATCACAATCAAGACTCCGTTCCCGCTCCCGCAGCGCCTCCTACTCCCGCTCGCGCTCCATCTCCCGCAGCCGCTCGCACTCCCGAAGCAGAAGCAGAAGCAGAAGCCGAAGCCTATCCTCCCCCTCCCACCCTCAACCAACCACGCAAGACACACCCGACCACCACCACAACCACCACCACGACCGTCCCGACCAGCCGCCCATCCAGCCCAACTACCACCCGCACCTCCTCCTACAAGGCCACACCCGCGCCGTCTCCCAGGTGCGCATCTCGCCCGACGGCCGCTGGATCGCCTCGGCCTCGGCCGACGGCAGCGCCAAGCTCTGGGACGCCTCGACCGGCGCCCACCTCGAGACGCTGGTCGGCCACATGGCGGGCGTCTCGTGCCTGGCCTGGGCCCCCGACAGCAACACGCTCGCCACGGGGTCCGACGACAAGGCGATCCGGCTGTGGGACCGGGTCACGGGCAGCCCGGCGCACGCCGTCGCGCACAGGGAGAATACGAGCGCAGAGGGCTTGGGTGGTGGTGGTGGTGGTGGTGGTGGCGGGGTGGTGATGAAGGGCATGGCGGCCAAGGTGGCGGCGCGGAGGGCGCGCATGGGCGTTTCTGGGGAGGGGGTCCGGGGCGGTAGGACGGGGCGCGGGCCGTTGCTGGGCCATCATAATTATGTGTACTGTCTTGCGTTTTCGCCCAAGGGGAATATCCTCGCCAGCGGGAGCTACGACGAGGCGGTTTTCCTCTGGGATGTGAGGGCTGGGAGGTTGATGCGCAGCTTGCCGGCGCATAGTGACCCGGTGAGCGGCATCGACTTTTGCAGGGACGGGACGCTGGTGGTGAGTTGTTCAACGGATGGGTTGATGTGAGTGTTTTGGTCTCCTTACTGCCCCCCTGCTACTCCGCGGAAAACTAATGTGATTCTTGCAGCCGCGTCTGGGACACCTCCACCGGCCAGTGCCTGCGCACACTGGTGCACGAAGACAACCCCGCCGTCACCAACGTCTGCTTCAGCCCCAACGGCCGCTTCGTGCTGGCTTTTAACCTCGACAACTCCATCCGGTTGTGGGACTACGTCTCGGGGTCCGTCAAGAAGACATACCAGGGCCATACGAACAAGGGGTTCTCGATTGGAGGCTGCTTCGGCGTGCTCACCGACCACGACGACGGGGCTGGGGAGGAAAACGCGGACGAAGACGGAGCCCGACAGCAGGCATTCATCGCGTCAGCCAGCGAGGACGGCGATATCGTCCTGTGGGACGTCAGGAGCAAGGGGGTGATACAACGCATCAAGGGCGCGCACAAAGGGGTGTGTTTCTGGGTCGACGTCCACGGCGGCACCATGGTGAGCGCGGGCCAGGATGGGGTGATCAAGGTGTTTAGACACCGGCCCAGGGGCGGGCATGTCAAGCGGGAGAATGGTGATGTCAATGGATTTGATGGCGTCAACGGGCACTTGGAGGAGGAGGAGGCCCCTGATGCTGCGGAGGCGGATGAGGAGCTGCAACGACAGGTCGAGGCCGAGGCGGGGTCCCCGGGACAGCACGTCAAGGAGGAGCAGTTGTGACCGGGTGGCGACTAATACGTGTGTTGGATTATTGTCCTAGCTGAGGGTCAGGCCCTGGACCATGATACCCGTTCTCAGGCAAATTTCCGTTTTCGGGCCCGCGCCCGGATAGGCGTCACTGATGCTGCCCGGATGTTGTGCGTGCCCGGCGCTTATTCCTCCCGTCGTTCCGCGTAGCGATGTGGTGCCCATCGTGACGAAGGGCCTGATGCCACGGTAAGCTCGTTTGGCCGGTGGCCAGGGCCGGACTCCGTACGTTTCATGTCGTCTTGTCCCTGCGATGCTCATCCACTACCCCCCTGTGCTTGTCTTGCCTCCACCACATCTACATCAAGCTCCTCCTGCACCTCCACAACCAAAGCAAGGCTCTCGAGGAACGAGTTGACGGCGACGCGCAGCATGCGGTTGGTCGCGGCCTTGTATTCGATCCGGAGGACGGTCGCGTCGGGCGATCCCTCGGGGGCAACGGCTGAGAGGTCGCGCTTTACGAGCGACGAAAGCTCCTTGTCGACCCGGAGCGCCTGGAGCGCGACCGCGGCGAGGCGCGCATCGGGGAAGGGGACGTCCAGGGTTCTGTGATGGATGGATGGACGGTTAGCGGGGTAAATGCGCTGCAAATGGTCACCGGCATGTTGTCGCAGAGCCTGGGTTTCGTCGGCAGTGGAGGTGTCTCATGGTGTGACATACAGCGCGCAGGGAAATGCAGCCGGCGTATCGGTCGCCATGGCTGCGCTGGCATCAAGAAACCTGATGCCCGGAGTTCGTCTCGGAGTGGTGACAGAGCACGGGTGTCCGAATTCCAGACCGCAGAGCACGGCACGGGCAATGGTGGGGCAACGGTTTCTGAGCGATAAGATAGCAGATCCAGGGACGGAACGGTCCCTGTCCATCAGGCTCCACCAACCCCAACGCCTGGCCCGGCCGTGTTGCCATGGCGACCAGGCCCCGGAAATAGGTTGGGCGGCGCTGATTGGCTGTCAGCTCCCAGCGCCGGGGTCCCTGAAGCAGGCCATAACAACAGCCCGAAAGCCAAAAACATCGCCTGGCATCCATACAAAACCTCGCCCGCGAACTCGCTTGCCCGCATTTCCTCCTTCCCAATTGCATCCATCATCGACGCAGCTTGCCATCTCTGCAGCTTCTCCGCTCGAGTTCGCGCGCACAAGGATTCCAGGTTCTTGACGAGTGCACTTGTTACTTCCCCGACCCTCACAGTGTCGCGCGTTCTCAACTCGTCTGCGCCTGCTTATTCTCTCGCCGTCAAGCAAACAACAACCAACGGCAACAAAGGAGCGCCCTCGAATTTCGTCATAACCTCACGTGCTCGAAGTCGCAAGACTCGGCACATAGGATCCTAGCAAGCTTCGTCGCACCGTATATGCCTGCGCGCGCGGCAGCACTCCCCTCTCCGACCCGCAACGACAACCCGGAGCCTCGACAGCATGGCTCCTTCTACTCGGCGCGCCAGCAATCTGGGGCAGATCATTGAGTATATTCCAGGTATGTCGCAGGGTTACGCAGCCCCCTCCTCCCTGGTCGCCTTCGCGACAATATCCCATGCGCTTTGTTATTGTTGTCCTCGCCCGTCAACAATGAGGCGCAGTCGCAGAGCTAGCACATCCATCCTTCCCTCGAACTCCCTCGAAATGGTGCTGACCGTCACAGACCGTCTCTATCTCGCCGCCTACGTCGAAACCCCCGATGCCAACACCGTCTTCCCGTACCCCGATCCGGCTCCGCGCTCGCCCAGCAAGCGGTCGCAAAGGTCTCTCGAGTCCGCCGCGCCGACACCCAACGAGAAGCAGCCCTTCTACTTCACTGTAGACGACACCCTCCTGTACAATGCCTTCCACCACGACTTTGGCCCGCTGCACATCGGCCACCTCTACCGCTTCGCGCTGCAGTTCCACGAGATTCTGGGCGCCAAGGAGAACAAGGACAGGCCGATTGTCTTTTGGAGCAGAGCAGATCCGCGCAGTATGTGCTCCTATTTTAGAATCCCTTCATGGGTTTCTAGCTGTGTTTACTGACGACGATGACTAGGCCGCGCCAATGCCTCTTGCCTGCTCGCATGCTACATGGTGCTTATCCAGTCGTGGCCACCCCACCTCGCGCTGGCACCAGGCGCACAAGTCGACCCGCCGCTGATGCCCTTCAGAGACGCCGGCTATAGTCAAGCAGACTACGGCATCACCGTGCAGGACGTCGTGTATGGAGTCTGGAAGGCCAAGGAGGAGGGCTGCTGCGTCCTGGAGAACTTCGACCTCGACGAATACGAGCGCTTCGAGCGCGTCGAGCAGGGTGACTTCAACTGGATCACTCCCCATTTCCTCGCCTTTGCCTCTCCGCAGAGCTCACCCTCCGCTCGCACCATCGAGGGAACCGAGGCCTGGAAGGCCCTGCCAAAGACATTGGCAGCAGTCGATGCGCATCCCACGCTTGCCCAGCCGTTCAAGAACGTCCTGGCGCACTTCACCGAGAGGGACATTGGGCTCGTGGTGCGGCTAAACTCGGTCCTCTATGATTCCTCATACTTTGAGGCGCTCGGCATCCAGCACATCGACATGATCTTCGAGGACGGCACCTGCCCGCCTCTGTCCATGGTGCGCAAATTCATCCGCATGGCGCACGACATGATCTCCAAGAAGAAGGGGATTGCAGTCCACTGCAAGGCTGGCCTGGGCCGCACTGGCTGCCTGATCGGTGCCTACCTCATCTACCGGCACGGCTTCACGGCCAACGAGGTCATCTCGTACATGCGCTTCATGCGCCCGGGCATGGTCGTCGGCCCCCAGCAGCACTGGCTGCACCTGAACCAGGGAACCTTCCGTGAGTGGTGGGTTGAGGAGCGCGTGGAGCGGAAGCTTCGCAAGGAGGCGGCCCTTGCCGCGGCCGCCGCTCAGGCCAACGGCAACCACCAGCCCAGCACCCCCATCCGGGCGATGCAAAAGACGCACCTCGGCCGCAGCTCGAGCAAGAACGGGACGTCAACGCCCCCCAACAGGGGCGCTGTTCGGACACCACTCGGCGAGATTGACCAGGACCAGGCCCGGGATAACAACACCATTGGCGTACAAGAGGACTACCTCCCTGCACCAACGCCAGGCCAACCGCGCAAGACGCAGCGGGGCGGCGCTGACCGCCACCACCCGTACAGCCGCAGCACGACCGCGGTACCAACAGTCGAGGAGGAGGAGATTCAGACCGAAGTCACCTCGACGCGCCGCTCGCATGCAAACGAATCCGACGAGGAGTGGAACCTGCGCATGAGGTCGCACCGTAAGGTCTCTGCCTCGCTGTCGCCAGACCGCCGGGAACGGTCAGTCAGCCACCATACCACCACCACCACCGTCTACCAAGTCATCGACAACGACGCGTCCAACGACATTGAGAACATCGGCATGGCCACGGCCAAGACAAAATCCTACGACCAGGCCCAGCGCGCCACCTCGGCCTCGGGCGTCCTGGCCAAGGTCCGCGGGGGCAGCAGCTCTCCCAAGCGTGCCGCCGGCAGTGTCCGCGAGGCCGGTGTCCGCAAGACCAGCGGCCGCGTCGGTAGTATCGGGAACGTCTCGCCCATCGCAGCCACGCGCAAGATCAGTGGGGCACATTAGAAAGACGACGGCGGCGGCCATGCTGTTGTTGTTGTTGTTGTTGTTCTTTTTGCGCCAATGCCCAGGACACTTTCTCACGACGCGACCGATGTTCACACGAGTTTTATGACGATATGACACTCCGACACACTTTCTCTCTCTCTCTCTCTCCAGCTAATGATGTCCGACTTTGTTCGTTCTTGTTGTTGGTTATAAAGATTCAGATTCCTGCATTGCTGCATACCTGGCGTTGCGCGGAAAAACGGAAGGGAGGCGTGGAATGGATGGATGGATTGATGGCTTCGGGGGAGCGAGAGCGTTCATGATATCGCGTATGATGCATCCATCTTTCTGGCGGGAATTCTTTTTCGTCCTTCATGCATACCCTCCGTTTTTTTTTTCCACCTCCTCTTTCCCCCTTGTTTGTCTGTCGTTTTGACTTGGTGGCGGCGGCTCTCCTGCCTGCTTCGTGTATGGACTCTCACCCCTTGGCGGTGATTCGCAATGCGGTGGATGGGTTTTTGTTGTGGGATGAGGGAGGGCTACCTACCCGCTGAGATGGGCGAGACAGATGAGAGGGGGGTTTGGTTTCTGGCTTGGTTCAGGTTGGAGTTTGTAGGGGTGTTGTTGGCGTTCTTGCTGGGTTCTTTCTGCTTTTGGTGGCGATGATGGATGGATGGTGGGAGGACGGGGGGGGGGATTCCCTTTTGGAGATGGTGTCCCACGGGGTTGGGTTGGGTTGTTGTGATACTTTACTAGTTGTTGCTTTGCAATTGCTTATGATGCATTTTTGATGTCTCTCTGTCTTTCTCTCTCTATCTCTGCGAGTCTCGTCTTGTGCTGTTGGGGATACAGTATAGCATTTGGGTTTAGCTTGTCTTGCCTCTCTTGGGTTGCAGTAATACAATAGTATGAGGTCAAGTCTCTGTGTGTGTCCTTGTGTGTTCCTTCCTGGTGTGAGACTTGGTCGGTTTGTCGAGGGCATGGCGTCTCCGAGGTCAGGTGGGAGGTGGGAGCGCCGCTTTGCTTAATACCCTGGGCCCTGCTGCCCTGCGAGGGCGCGTCACGCCGTGGTGACGCGCTCCCTGCATCCCATCTAGTCATCGTGTCATCGTTCCCTCGTAACGAGCATATAATGGCCCGGTCTGCATGCGTTTCCTGTCGGGGAGGGCAAAAAGAAATGTCTTGTGGCCTAGCTGTTCCGTGTTGCGCTCCCTGAAATCTCTCTCCCTTCTTCTCAACATTCCTAAGCATCTATGTTCGATCCGATCTCTTAACATTTTGTCTTTCCTTTTTTGAAGTGGTGTCGTTTACATCTGACCTGCCAGACCATATCAGGCGACTCCACCACACATAACCCCAACCCTGACTGAACCCCCCTTTTCCTTTCTCTTCGACACACCACCATTTGCGGGATCTCTAGCGTGCGTGTGCAGTGTGATTGAGTGTGATGAGTGTCCAACGAGCCCCTATCTACTGAAGAGAAAACCTTGAAGGTAGGGTAGGTGCCAGGTAGTGCTGGTGTTGTGGAAATAGGTGGCCCCGAATGCAGACCTCAAGCTCTCCTCCGTCTGATACCCTGCATTTCGACGGCAACTGAACCGCTCCAACGTCTCATTCATACTGTTGTGTTGCTTCAACTCATCGAACTGCCGACGGGCTCCGTTTTTCTTTCTCGCTACGTGGTGGACAGGTTAGATTGAAACAATGTACCTGCTGTCTGGTTCCCAGTTGTTGTTGTTATCGCCGAATGAAAACGACGCTTCTCAAAACATTAAGGAGTGTAGGCCTGAGTCACTCCACACGGAACAGGAACACAAATAAAAAAACAGGGCTGCTGGTTTCGAGTTGCAAGTGGCTATGCGCGCTGCCTGGTTGACAAGTTAGATTGCAACGATGTGCATGTACGTTCTACTTGGTCGTCTATCACCTGCTGTCTAGTTCCAAGTTGTTGTTGCCATGGCCGAATGAAACTAACGCTTCTCAAAACAGAATAAAGGGTATGCCTGAGTCACTCCACATGGAGAGCAGAGTACCCTCCTTGTCTGACGGACACCGTCTCACCTCGCAAGGCAGACAGGTCAAGGGTCAAGGGTAACCTATCACCCGTGATTCTTTTCCGAGTCTCCTTCATCAGCTCATAAATGTCCTCTTCCCCGGTGAGCATGGGTCGAGATCTCTGCCTTGATACCTTCTATTAGCTCCGGACATGGGAGTCAAGGGCGTGATGCTAGCCAAAGCTCTGGGCTGAATGTGCACATACATCAGATAAAAACAATTCGACAGTACATCCTACCTACCCTGACCTCGGACGCCATACTCATCCACGCAAAAAAGCACGCTCTTCTACTTGCTCGTAAAAGACAAAAAAAAAAACCCTTGCTCCTCTCTCACCAACCTTTCCCGACGTCAGTCAGTCACTCCTACCCCCCTTCCCCCTTCACCTCATCCTCCTCCTCCGGCCCAAACACCAGCCCGCGCTCCCAGTCCCATCCCTCCGGCTCGTCAGGATCGGGCGGCATCCCATCCTTGGGCCTCTCAACCCGCCTCCCGTCGACATACAGCGGCGGATAGAGGCCGTCCTCAAAGTACGGCCGCGGGCCGTCATCGGCCTCCTGCATACGCTGGTACTGGTGCGCCACCGTGTCGTCCAGCCTCTTGCTCCGGATGACATGGCAGCTGTTTCCCCGCTTGATGATCTCGTGGATGGGCTGCTGGGGGGATTGCGAGAACTGGCTTCGTGCTCGCTCCATGTCGTCGCAGTCGTGGAGGAAGACGTCGTAGCAGATGAGCGCGTACGGCCGGTGGCTCAGCAGCCGGATCACGTTCAGCTGCATGGAGAAATGGGTCAGAGGTTGGTGCCCCGCTGCTTCGGCCACTGCCTTGGTGATCTTTTCTGAGAGGCTTTGTGCCCAGGGGATGATATCCGACGAGTGTCGAGAAGACTCGGGCTTTAGCTTGGCGCGGAGAAGAAATCGGACGCCCGTGGCGGTCTGCAAGGCCGCGCGGGTCCCGTTGTCGATGTGGTACTCTTTGGTTTTGGACATTGTGGGATGAGTAGGCAAGGGAGTGCAGGAGTGTGTGTGTTGGAGGTTGATGAGAAAAGGGACCTTGCGATGGTGATGCGGGGCCCGAATACCTAGCCGCCCTGCATGCGCCAACTAGGCGACGGTGGACACTAAGCACATCCCAGACAGCGGACTTCCACGGGAAAACAAATAAAAAAGCAGGGCTGCTGGTTTTGAGTTACAAGTGGCTATGCTCGCTGCCTGCTTGCCTGCCTGCCTGTCTCATTGCCGGCTTCCCCGCCCTACCTTGTCCTCGCTAAATGCTGAGATGCTTCTGTGACTGCAGGCCGGCTCCGCCCTCGTGATGGACGTGGACTTGACCGAAAGAGGGGGAGGAGGACAGTTAAAGGCACATCCCCCGTGTCAATCATGTCTCCCGTCACCAACGATATACGTATACGAGGCTTGGGCTGCCATGCCGGGGTAAGTGCGGAAGAGGAAGTGGGAGGTGTTCCGCCCTGTCCCAAGATGCAGCCAACAAAATCTGTTCGAACTTGAAGCCACCCTGGCGGCGGCGGGAAATCATATGAGTTGGTGAGGTGGGAGACCGTCTGGGCATGATGTGACTGCGCGCAGGCGGGATTGGAACAACCGCTCATGGAAAACGACTTCTGTAAACTTGTAGATGTAAGAGAGTGCTTCGCGAGAGCATCCGGGCTCAGATGCCCGAAACAAGCAAGCACGCAGCGTGGCATTGCGGAAACCCAGCCCTCTCCAATCCGCAGATAAGGAAAGTTAGGAAACCGAAGCAACCAAGAAATGACTTCACAATCGACGAGGCAGCAGTCAGTCAGTCGGATCCTGACCAAAAGGAACCTCTATGCCCTACCTTCGTTGTCGTCCCTGAACCCCACAGTCAACGGTACGGTGCTGGATAATCTTCGGGCCCAGCACCGCCCCTCTGACCCCTGCAAACCCTCGGGCCACCGGTACCGCGCCGGCGGGACTGATCCCGTGCCCAAGGCCGGGCGGACCGGATTGGAGGCAGCCAGTCCACCCCGCGCTCCCTAGCCTATCAGCAACGGCCTTCTCAACTCGGCTTGCACGCAAAGCCGCGAGGCTGAATCCACCATGACAAATTCCCGTGACGGTTGTGAATGTGTGAAGGTGGTGTTTTACGGTCCAATGCGACGTTCTAGGGGGTTGGGTGCCTCCTGATGACCGGGGATAGGCTTTGTGAAGGTGGGATGGAGTTGGGAACGCTACTTTTCCTCCTGCCATCGCAGCAAGTAGTGTTCGTGGAGTTCGACGAGGAGTGGGCTTCCGTACCGCCCTGACGTCAGTCATCCGGTCTGACACCATGATCCTCGCAACGGAGGGATTTAGGGCGCTCCCGTTGAGGCACAAGGGGCCAGGGGTTGACCCGCAAGATGCGGCGCGGTCTGACCAGTGAACGAGCTGGATCCGAAACCTCACCGGTTCCCTTGTGCAATGATCTGGCATGTGATAGGGGGTATCACCTAATGGGGGTAAGATGGGGGCCACATCGTCTAAACTACCCAGATGAGTTTCATCTGGGTCATACTCTGTGGTTCGAGCATGCATGCTTTGAAAGCTCGGTGTCCTGTTTACAAGCCATCATTGGCTTGCCGTCTGCTAGAACTCAAGATGACTCGTATCTCGGCTGCACAGTTCTTGCGGCACAGGCCGTTGTCGCCCCTGAGTGAGCAGCGGGGAAAGGGGGTTCGTGTCTGAATCACCTCGTCAGGGCTGGATTGGGACATCCCACGACCCAGCTGCTGGTTACCCCTGAAACTCAAAGACAGACGACTAAGTGTGACAAAAGGTTGCCGGGAGCCGATCCTGATACGGACACCTAGTTGGTCGAGAAGCGGGCTGTCGGTTAGGCCAACTTTGCCGCGATAAGCGACCGTGACACAGACCGTTGACGGCCGACCCGAGCCAACGGCGCGAAGATATTGGCCAGAGGCTGGTTACAGTGTGCTCAAGCCTCATCTGCTGTCGGAGGAGGGTGACTTGATACCGCCGTAAATAGACTACAGGATGCCGCCCTCGCTGAAGACCTCTGGAAGCGAGTAATCAGTGAAGTGATGTAACCGTGACTGGAATTCGGCTGTCACCAACAGCGGCTATCCATCCTGTTAGTGAAAGCCCCAACGAGGCGAAGCTTTGGTCTGAGGTTGGGCGACCGAGTGCCCCGGTAGGTGACGTCGAAAAACCAAGCCGCGGGATCGTGAAACAAACTGCAGAATCGGAAGACGGGATCGTCGCCAGTGTGGCTTGGTCACTGGACTAGAGTATTCTGTCTGCCATGTGCCGAATTTAGACAACGGAGTCCTGCCACTCTCAGGGGGCTTCTCGAATGCTTTGGACGAAGGGAGAGTCAAAACGGGGCTTGGAAGAACGAACGATGGGAAAGATGGGACGGCGGCCCATTCTGCGGCCGAGGGGAGTGGGCGAAGCGACCCCCAGAACAACGGTGAAAAGTGACAAGAACGGGCCAAATTGGGAACTTGGTCGCAGGGAGGCGGTCGCAGAAAAGCGGCCGCATCCACTTCTTATATGAGGGAGGAAAAGATCGATCGAGGATGGCGCAAGGCTCATTTTCCGCTCGATGGCAAGGCGGAGTCGGGTGCATGTCGAGGTGAAGTCGAGCGAGGTTGTGGGTGGATGTACGAGAAGACGGCAGGGCTGAGGCTCCACAGGGCCCCAGAGCCAATCAGGGAGCCCTGGCGCGGCGTGGCGGAGGCCGCACGCTCGGGCCATCTGGGGTCGGGTGGCCTCGATAACGGGCCTGGCTGGGGCCTGGAGCCCAGCCGCAGCCAAGGCTAGCAGCCTGCAAGGTGCAACTTGCACCTGCAACCCGCAACACCTCTTCGATCGATCAAACTTGCATCGCGAACTAGGTGCCCGGCACAGAGCACCTACGGCATCGCCGGCGTATCTTTTGCAGACCTTGTTTCTGACAAGTTTGCTCCGCCAGCGCGACCGTTCCAACAACCCCGGCGCTTGTTGGGAGACATGGCCCTTCCAAAATGCAAATCGCTCCCCTGCGCGCCAGGTTTGATTGCCGGATCGCTCGCCCCGTGGCCCGTCGCCCGTCGCCTGGGCCGCTTGGAGGGCGTGGCCCAGATGATGGCAGTGACGCCATGGCAATGACAAATGGACGCCGTGCCAAATAGCTTACCTAGGTACTAGGTTAGGTACCCATTGCTCGCAACAGGGAGGTCCATGTGCTTCGCCGGCGTGGCTTCCCGACCGTTTCGCAGCCCCCATCCATGGCCAACCTTCGCTCATCTCGCCGGTAGCCAATCGACGTGTTGTGTCGAGACGACGAGACGTCGAAATAGGAGACCCAGGAAATGGCTGTGGCCCGCATCCCCCGAGGGCCGTTCTCTATACGCTCCCGGATTGTCAGTCGCAATTCGGTACTGCAGTCGCTCATGCACCATCTCCTTCGCGTCACCCCGTCTTCCAGGCCCCAGCCGTGGGTTGCCTGCTACCGTCTGCCATCCCCTTTTCTGTTCTGGGTGGGCCTGCATGCAAGAGAAATAGGGGCACAGGTCAAAGATACTGCCAGTGGGCCGAGTTGGCTGTTTCCCGTGGCTCATGAACGCTGCGGATCGCCCCGGCCGAGTGACCGGGCCATCCCCTGAACATGGCTGTCCTCTCCATGTTCTCACCAGCCAAGAAGAGCACCAACCAACAGCCCGGGCCATGTCCGCATCTGTCTTCGCGCAACCCGTTGGGCCGGCCAGGGCACTTGGACCAGTCATCACCGCTGCCGGGTACCTGATCTACCTTCCGAGTCATATAAGAGATCCTTCGCAGCGTTCCGGCACCACGATACTCACCTCGGATACACCTGTTTCTCTCGGTCCCGGCCTCGACGCCACCCACTCGTCCGACTTCCTTGCTTCCGTGTTCGTCTCCGGGCCCCAATGTCCCTATCCCCAACAACACGAATGAGCAGGCTTTCCATAGATTGCAACTCAACCACTTCTCGACACAAAAGCCGGATGCAGTCCGTACGTTCAGGTGCTGCAATGCCTGACTCGGAGCACTCCTCGGACGTAAGCGACTGGGAGATGGAAGGGGATGAGGAGGATGAGGAGACAGACGTTGTGTCATCGCCGACGGGCTTCAAATACAATGTATCCCGACTCTCGCCAAAGGCCCGGCAGGTGGCCAAGGGGCTCTTCAACCAAACATCGTCCAAAGACCCGCCCCAGATCTCGCTGGAACTGTGCGGCATTAGAGAAGAGGACTCTGAAGGCACTGGCTTCTTCTACGCTTTCCAGATGCACGAAGTGGTGCCCTGCTCTGTCCGGATCGGTGCACGGGACAGCGGAAGGTTCTCGGCGCCCAAGTGCGAGTGCCCCGATGCCAGATATCGACAAGCAAGCCCATGCAAGCATCTCATTTGGCTCTTTGACAAGATTTCAAAACAAGCCCTGTTCGACCACGATCCCGACTCGGAGCTCACCCTGACCGAGCTGGGCTACGCCGAAGAACTAGGAGACCCGTTCGACCAGATATCACAGATCGGCCTCGATATTCTTGCCGACGACCTCCGCTGCGACGCGTCCGAGCCCGACAGCGACATGATCTCCCCGAATCCCGCTCGGGTAAGGGAGGCCCGAGAAATGGTGGCTGCCGTGGCGGGCATCCAGCCCTGCGAGCTCGACGACTACAGGCGGGACCTGGAGGCCTCGTACAGCCGCGACACGCTGATACGCCGCGGCGACCTGGGAGCGACCCTGTTCTCTCTTATTCTCGCTTCGCACTCCCTCGCAGAGTGGCTGCGCGCCGAACTCAGTCCGTCCGACCCCGCTGTCGACCCCTTTCGAAATATCCAGCACCGAGTCACCCATGTCATTCAACAATTGGATGCATACTTGGACGCCGAGGGCGACCCAGCAGTTGCTGAAAGGCGAGCGAGACGGGCAGAGGGCCCCCGGAATGTGGACTGGGCATGCGGTCAGATCCAGCACAGCGTGAGGAAGATTGGGAAGCTTGTTTCACGAGGCTCCAGCCCACTTCCCGGCTGGGCACGATCGTCAGCAGCGCGGTCGCTCGTCGTCATCCTCAAGGCGGTCGTCGACCAGCGGGACCTGTACGCGCGCCTGGTCGGGGACCACGACACGGGCTTCGTCTACTCAGCACTCGACATGCTCGCCGATCAGACCATGTTCATCGACGCCCTCGAAGAGATCATGGACAAGATCGGCGTGCACGGCGCCCCGCCTTCGTACGTGGCCAACATGCGGGGCCTGATCGCGCGCATGCGCAGCCACAAGGCCGAAGATGTCGGCGGTGCGGCGAGTGGGAGTGGCGTCCCACGGAGCGAGACGCCCCCGCTGCTGGACCAGCCGTCGCCGGAGCCGTCGCCGGGCGCCTTTCAGCAGCACCCCGAGCCAAGTCGCTCCGGCAGCGTGCAGTTCCTTACCCCCGAGCTGCCGGCGAGCGCTAGGGGCCGCGGCAGCAGTCGGGGCAGAGGCGGCCGTGCTGCCAGGGGTAGCGGGAGGGGCACAAAACGCTCAGTCTCGCAGGGCAGTCCGCAGGACAATCCTGGGGGCGCGAAGAAGAGGGCTCGTGGGTCATGAACTACGGCCTTGGGTACTTCTCTCCCCTACACAACGACAAGTTTCTATCAACACTTGGCTATTTAACCAGTACAGCACAACATCAGGAGCGGCTGGGCCCCCTGATTCAATCGGCGAATGACAACGCCAACGGCAAAGGATATTATTGGGTGTGTGTGTGTGTTTTGCTTTTTCGTTTATACCATTCTTTTTACCTACTACAAAACGCCGCGGCTCGGTGCCTTGGATACCATGGGTAATTGTTGGGATGCGTGCCACTCCAAATTGTGAAGCGTGGCAGGGGCAGGGGCAGCGCTCGCTGAGTGGGTGTGCAAGAGTTGTTTGCGTGTTTGATACCTACCTAGCTAAATAGATGTATCGCTGGCGAGCTGGTTGACTTTGGACCTCGCTGGAGAGTGGTGTCAATGGATCTGTTTCACTACCTACTCATGATGTGATATCTTCCATTCACGGAAATAATTCGATGAGGTTGAGACATATCGTGGTCTGGTCAACCAGCCCTAGCTGCAGCTCAGGACAAGAGGGGGCACCATGTTAACATCTAGCCCTCTCGAGTTAGGCGGGTGTTACTATGCTGGCACTTAACAGTACTACGAGTCCAATGCCGACCAAACACTATTCACAGCGACCTCAATCTGCACCACTAGATGGATACGTATGAACGCAGCAGTGCATGATCCACATCATGTTATCTATATCCAACATACCATACGCTCATCTGCAAACGAGCCATCTTTCCAAAAAGGCTGCTCTATGGGGTATCCCAAAAAAAGAAAAGAGAAAAAAAACACACACACAACATAACATGCAACCCGAACCGCCATGACGCCCGCCCCAACGCCCGCTCCCCATGATCCATCATCACCCATCCTCCAAGAACTTATCCCACCAAACATGAATGCTCAAGTTACCTTACGTAGGTTTGAATATAATATAAATCAAATCAACGCAAAGCCCCCCCACTCGCATCCGTTGCCTCCTCCTCAGTAGTCCCAGCAGTCTCGGCGTGCACCTCCCCCCTAGCCTCAACATTCGCAATCGCGCTCTGCAGCGCGCTCGTCAAGTCGACATGGAACAGCGGCCGGTTGATGCCGTGCACGGCCACCGTCCGCCCGGAATTCAGCGCGGGCGCGGGCGCGGGCGCGGGCGCCGAGGTCAATGCCGCCGTCGTCGTGCCGGGCTTGACGTCCGCTCCCACGGCGGCGTCGACATCCGCTTCGCTGGGGATGCTGCTGCCACTGCCACCCTCGTCACTCTTATAAGGGGGCAGGCCGGCCTCGAGGTCCTGGCCGTGGTGGCGGTGGCGGCTGTGGCTGTGGCTGTGGGACTGCAGGGCCTCGAGCTGCTTCTCGTTGTCCTCGAACTCGGCGGCCGCGGCGGCGCTCTGGGCGCCGCCGATCTCGGCCACGCTGAAGATGCTCTTCCACCGGAGGTGGGGCACGTCGGGCCGCATGGTCGGGTAGCCGAACCCCGCGGCCGCGAGGGCGCGCTTGGCCCAGCGGTTGCTGATGCACGCGATGTGCCAGTCGACCGTGTCGGGCGCCGCGTAGCGGTCGAGCTGGTTGCGCACGTCGATGAGTTGCTGCACCGACGTGATGTCGACGTGGTTGACCGAGCTGAAGTCGAGGATGATGGCCTTGAGCGGCGGGAGGGTGGTGTCCAGGCCTTCGGCGGCGGCGGCCCCGTCGGTGCCCGCTGCGGCGGCGGCTTTGAGCTTGCGGCGGGAGGGGCCTGGGTCGTTCCAGGGGCGGTCGCCGGGCCGGTCGAACGTCTCGAGGTTGGTGCGCCGCGTGTGCGCAAAGATGTAGTCGGTCATGTAGCCCAGGCTGTGGCTGGCGTTGGTGTAGTTGAAGCCTTCGGTGAAGCGGTAGATGAAGATGCCCGGGTACGGGTTGTCGAGCTCGATTTCCGGGTTGGAGCCGTCGGCGTGAGTGATGGGGAGGAAGACGTTGCGGAAGGGGGCTTCGGGGGAGCCGGTGAAGGTGCCGTACTCGGCGCATTGCCGGGGGTCGTCGCCAACGACGTGGTCGCCGAGCATGGACGCCACCTTTACGCGGCCCAGGAACCGGCCCTTGGCCCGCAGGATGCGGAAGAGGAGCATGGCGGCCGAAAGGGAGACGGTGCAGTAGATACCGTTCTCGATGGTCGAAAAGACGGTGACGATGACGCCGACGAAGAAGATGAAAACTTCCAACGGCGACACGAGCCAGAACTGGTAGACGGTGTTGGGCGGAGTGATCAGATCGCCGACGGCGTGGATGATGACGGCAGCGAGGGACGCGTTCGGGATGTAGTAGAAGACGGCCGGCAGGGCGTAGATGGCGAGGAGGACCACGAGCGCGGTAATGACACCGGCGAACGGAGTCCGGACGCCCGCCTTCGACTTGATAGCGGTGCGACTGAAGGAGCCGGTGGCAGCGTAGCCGCCCAAGAACGGGCCCAGCATGTTGGTGACGCCAATAGCGACCATCTCCTGCGAAGGGTTGATGGTGTAGTTGTTCACCCGCCCGAATGACTTTGAGATTGCAATGTGCTCGATTAGCAGGACGATAACGGTAGCGGGGAGGTAGCTGGCGAGGTTGCTGGCGATGCGCTGGTTAAGCACGGGGACCGCCGCGTTCTGGAAGCCTGCATCATTGTCAGCCACAGCCAAAACCTCGTCAAAGCGCGCAACTCACCTCTTGGAACGTCAAGCAGAATCTTGAACTTGACATGCTCCTTGGGAAGACCCCTGTTGACGAGCCAGCTGATCATGGTGTACAGGAGGATGACGAAGACAGTCCTCAGGGTCGAGAGGAAGAAGGCCAGCCGCTGGTGCTTCGGCCACCGCTTCGCAGCATACGAACAGGCAGCCCTGATCAGATAAAGCATCGCAAGAGCAGTGAGGCCCATGGCAGCATCCAGAGTGGTGCGGGGCAGGCCTTGAAGGGTGTGGATGAAGACAATGTATGGCGCATCGCGAGTCGGGAAGCCCGTGATGCCCATCATGGTAGGAATCTGGCCGACCACGATGTTGAGGGCCGAGCCTGTCATGAAGGCCGAGAGGGCGGTGAGCGAGATGACATCGACGATCCAGCCACAGCGGACAAGGCCGATGAACAGAACGATGGAACCGGCGAGGATAGCAAGCGCGGAAGCAATGACATGGCCGTCGATGTCAGGCAAAGTTTCGGCCAGGTCGGCAACGATGCCGCCGGTAAGCTGTGACATGACGGCGACTGGCTGTGATGTTGTCAGCATCCCCGAGTTCGCACACAGCGGGGAGCCTACTTACACCGATGGTAATATCCTTGGAGGTCGCAAAGAACCAATAGATCAAAACACCCATGAAGGACGAGTATAGGCCGAATTGAACATCCAGGTTAGCCAGCTTGGCGTAGGCCATGCCCTGGGGAACGACGACGGCGCCGATGGTGATGCCTGCGAGGAGTGAGTAACTTGTTCTTGTAAACCACGAGTAATGTATCCTTACCGGCGACGAGGTCTCCGATGAGCCATTGGAGGTTGTAGTGTCCGATCCAGGAAAGGAAAGGAAAAAGAGAGAGGAGATACTCGTAGAGCTCCTTGCCTGATGGGATGAGGTTGTTCAGGTAGTCGAGAACGAGGGGAGGCTCCTCCACAAAAGTGTGGTCTGTCCGGTCGGACATCATGGAGGCCCCTGGCCTGTCGAGTTCCTTGAAAGGATCATGCTCCTGAAGTTTGATGCCCAGCGCCTTGGCCACAAGGTGGCCGGCCTTGGGAGGCATCACGGCGTCTGTTGTGATGTGGGGGGTGGCTGTGGCCCGAATGTGTAGGTTCCGGGGATGAACGGGGAAGACGGTATGCGCAGTGTGTGGTCGGACGCGAAACTTTGTAAGATGCGCTGTGTCCGAGACTAAACACCGAGAGTATGTGGATGATTAAATCGACCGGCAGACGTGGGGACGTGGAAGTCGGGGCACGGGGGTTTAAGAGCCCGAGAGTGCTCAAAATAGTGATAAGTCTGAGGATTCGGCGCGGGGTGCGGTAGAGCTATGCCGGAGATGGGATACCGAACGCGGCCGGGGAATATGCGGCGTGTGATCTCGAGATGCAGGTGATATGAACTCGGACATATGCTGCTGCCCAAAACATGTGTCCACGGCCGAGAAAAGCAGACTCGGATCCGGAGTGGTGTTTAGGATAGATCCTTGCAGACTAACAAGTAGTCACAACTCAGGGAGAATCCAGGTTGGCCAGAGGAAAAGAGGCCAGCTCTGGGGTATGAAGAGAGTTTAAGAGCTTTCTCTATTGTCATCAGAACGGACAGAAAAAGGTCGACCGGTGCTTGTACCGACCCCCGATATGCGCGGAAGCGGGTCCCGGAATGTCTGAATGGCGCAATCGATGCCTTGCCTATCACAGCTAGCAGCGGGCGTTTGCCAGTGGAACTGGGGATGGAACCAGCCGTCAGGATCTTGCCTGGGCAGAGTGGGCGAATAAGCAGCCGCCCTGGACGGAGGCGTGCCCGGACGAGACGAGGGGCAGCGGTTCCTCAGCTGCGTCGGCTCTCTGGGCAGGAAGCCGGTAGAGGCGACGAACACCATCAACCCCAATTCAGGAAGTTCGTGGTAATGGATACGACAATGGCTTTGTCACTTGCGCATGTCATCTGAGATCAAAGCTTAGGTCCCATTCTGGCGGCGCGTCATGGTGGGCAGCGTGCCGTGCTGAGCAACGAATAAACTGCCGGGGTGGCGATGATGCAATCCAGCCCCGACGATGATGTGCTCGCCAAAGTTGAAGCCTCAAAGCTTAACCCCCACGCCCGAACTTGCGAAAACACTCGGCGCAGGGCAAAACCCCTCGGGCAATCCAATCGCATGTTTTGTAATCGACCCGGCGTTTTCGACTGTTGGTCCGGCTGCTGGACCGGAGATGTGGCTTCAACGCCCGCGCGTCGTGCATGCATCGGAGATCTGAATGCTTGTTGCACCCCGCCTTTGGCTTTGAGCCAGGGCTGACTTGGCAACCTGGCGGATGTCAAGGACGGTGTCGTCGCGCTCCAAGCTTGACCTCGCCGTCTCCGAAAACAAGAGTCCGCCGGTTGGCGACCGTGCCTGTCCCTGAGCCTGCCCCCGAGCCCGGCACTAGAGTCTCGGTGCCGGACCGCCGATAGGGTGGAGCGGGGACATGATCGCAGAGAAAACCCGAAGTCGATTTCCTGGTTGCTGGTGATGTTGCCAACTTGCTGGGATAGGGAAACCTACTGCCTGAGCAAGGTTTCGCGCCCGAAACTTGAAAGCTACCCATGCGACTGGGGCATGTCGTGATTGCCGTCGTCTTCCCCTGGACATCCCCGGGCCAACTCACAATGGGCAGACAAAGCCGCCCGCCCACGGCATGGGCAACGCGAGACGCCCCGTCCCCGCCGCTCCGGGCGCTTGTTACGCTGACCAATCCCCATGCAGCTGGTGTCCTATTCAGGAAGCTGGGACAGGAATGGACAGACCACACCGGCCAGCAGTGGATGCGACAAATCTCTTTGAACGATGACGTCGGATTGAACCCGATACAAAGGCGTCTGAACCGCCATGAATTTCGACAAGACGAATTGCTGCTCCGTCGTCCCGGACGCTCGCGGTCAAGATTGCGGACCCTGGCTCCAGGGATCTCGACTCTTGCAATTTTCGCCGGGTTGGATGGCGGCCCTCGTTGAAATGTATACTTAGGAGATGAGTTGTGCCGTATTGTGGCTAGCAAGACGGGCGTCTTCGGAAAAGATTGGCGGGAATCCGAAGCGGTCGGATTTTCATCGCCTTCCATCTTTTGCGCAGGGCAAGGAGGGAATTTGATTTGGGCTTCCTTCGATGCTTCCACCGAGTGCGGGGCAACCGCGGAACCGGATGGCCAGGGCTTGGTGGGGCTGGACCGCCCGATTGGGAAGCCCCACCGGCGCCCATCCAGCCACGCGAGCTTCAAAAACGAGTCGCCAAGAATTCCTTTCATGTTCCACGGAGAACACCCGTCGAAGGGATCAACAGGATTTCGACGAGGATGCTGGAAATGAGAGAGAGACCGAGCTCGAATCCTGAGCACGGCTGGGACGGACTACTCTCCCGCAAATTCAAACCCTAGAATTTGCCGTTGAGGGAATGCAATTTACTGGCTCGACCGACGCGGCCGGGCGTGTCGCGAAATGAACACGAGGGCTGGGCCGTCGGCAGCGCACCTGCAGCCTGCGTTCAGGGCGCTCACTCGCTCACTCGTCCAAGTTTCCCTCCAACCTCCTGCCAGGATCCGGCCCAACTTGCAAACGCCAGCCACGCTGCCTGAAGCTACTACTAGTGGCAGAGCACTGGCATCGCCAGTGTCGTCATCTTGAACCCCTTTCCATCCGAAGTGTCGAGAAAAAAGTCCCCTGCCATGACGCTGCGAGATTTGAATCAATTAGACAGGATGCCGAGTCCCACCAAGGACGCGCCGTCTCCGCTAGGGCCTCTGCCGACCGCGATGCAGCTCCACCCGCCTCCGTCGCCCGGCACTCACCGAACGCTCAGGAGATTGCAGTCGGCCCATAGCCTGGGAGCGAAGGCCGCCGCCCAGCCGTCGCTCATTTCGCAGCAGCGGCTCCAGCTGCAGCACCAGCACCAGCACCAGCAGCAGTTCCAGAACTTGAACCAGCACCTCCAGCGCCACCCGCCTGCCCCCGCGAGAAGACATGCGAGCATCAACCGCTCGCCACAGAGAGGACGCTCCAACAGCGACGCACCGCCCGTCCCCAACACCGCCCAGTTCAACCCGGCAGCCATGACGGCAGCAACAGCAACGCGACGCTCCGCGCTGAGCAAGCGTTCCATCGCAGCCGACGCCATGTCTCTCGAGAGGCTGCTGCGGGAAGGGCCTCCCAACGGCGACGTCGAGGGTGCCCTCGAGAGCACGCGACTCAAGATCCTCGACCAGGGCATCAGGTCCGACGGCGACGGCATGGTGAGCACCCCTCCCCGGGAAGCGCTGGCGGGTGTGAACACTCGGTTGCTAACTCGAGAGCACAGTCTTCGCTCCGCATCTACGTCTGGCTCATCCTGCTCAACGCGCCCATGCTCGAGACCGACAGCTACCTTGCCCTCATCCACCGCGGAGCGTCGCCGGCCTATTCCAAGATCCGCAACGACACTTTCCGCACTTTATCCACCGACCCTCTGTTCCGACGCCGCGTGAGCGAGGCAAGCCTGATCCGCCTGCTCAACGCCTTCGCCTGGACACTCCACGATGCGCGCGAGGTGCGGACTCGCGATCCCAGCATTGCCAGCAGCACGCGGCAGTCGCTCGACCAATCGAGCAGCCGGCCGGGAACAGGCTACGGGAGCGATTATGGAAGCCCGGCTTCCTCCCCCGCGGCAAAGAGAGCGCGTGCGCTGACCCTGACGACCGAGGGCTCCGTCACGAGCGTGACGGCGGAACCGGGCACCTACGTCCAGGGCATGAACGTGCTGGCGGCCCCCTTCCTGTACGCCGCCCGCAGCGAGGCCGAGGCATACGTCGCCTTCCACCAGCTGCTGACGAAGGAATGCCCGGGCTACATCCGCGGCGCCATGGACGGCGTGCACAAGGGGCTCGCGCTGGTCGACAAGGTGTTGGCCATTGTCGATCCCAAGCTCAGCCTGCACCTGCTTTCCAAGAACCTGTCGGCCGAGATCTACGCGTTCCCGTCTGTTCTGACCCTCTGCGCTTGCACGCCCCCCTTGCCCGAGGTCCTGCGGCTCTGGGACTTTCTGTTTGCCTACGGGCCGCATCTTAATATCCTGTGCATTGTTGCGCAGCTGATCATGATTCGCACCAAGATCATGGAGTCGCCCAGGTATGTCGGCCTACCTCGTTGTTATCCTTTGGGCATCGCGACTAACGGATAACTCCCAGCCCCAACAAGCTCCTCCGGTCCTTCCCGGCACTCCAGGCCGATCAGATCAAGCGCACCACCCTCGCCGTAATCAAGATGATCCCCGACGACGTCTACGCCGAAATCATTGCCCATGCCCGGTAACAAGACAAGCGAGCCTTGGGCGACGCACTACCCAACGGCGTGCGATCCAGCGGGAGCGGAATCGGCTACCGGCGTCTTCACCGGCTTTCCTCGCCGAACCGAATACTCCAGCAATCTCTGGATGAGGCCAGCGCCTGCGCGTCCACAAAACGCCGAGCCGCGGTTGACAAGGCGGCGCCGGCAGCGACGGGAGACTGAGCGACCCGTGACCGCGATATCCGACTGCCGCAGCATTAGCCCGGGCCATCACCACAGGTTTGATCTGCCGACTGCTTCCTTCCACGTGAGAGCTGGCGTCAGGTTTCAGCGATCCCGGCGGTGATCTCTCTCTCGCCCGGCCGCGCCAAGACGGAAGGGAGGCGCGATGGGGGGATGTTGCGCATTTACCCGCAAACTGCGCGGTATGATGTATTGAGAGGGAGGAGGGTGTCGGAAGAAGTCACGCATCGCGGGTTGGGAGCTGGGTTCGTTCGCCCTTGCTTGCAAGATCTGGCAGTGAACCGGAGTGAGACGGCTGGGTATTGCCGCTGGTCTTGTCCATTCCAACAGGGCAACAGCAACCCCTCCCTCTAGGACCGCGCGCCGATCAACCCCCGAGGCGTTGGCGAACGCGCCGCCCGGACCTGTCCCTGGCGCATGGGAGAGATCGCGTCACACCTGTGTGGTGGCATCGCAGACTACCTGCCGACACTGGGCAGGTATGTATGCATGCAACGCGACGACGCCCGACGGCCCGGCCGCGATGCAATCACACGGTGATTGATGGATGGATAGGGGAGCGGAGATGTATGACTGGAGGGAACAGAGAGGGAGATAGATGGGGGTTTATTTATTTTTTTCCCTTGGCCACGTTTTCCCGGTTCAAATTGGTCGACAAATCGGCCTTGTTTCCAGGGCCGTGGCCGAAATCAAAATCATATGCATAGGAACTTTGTATTAGCCGTGGTATGATTTGCAAATTGATTCTCTCTCTTCCTCCCTTTCCCCCTTGCTCCCTTGCTCCCTTCCTAGTCGGTTCCATGCCTTTTGTTTTTCTTGTCTGTTGACGCCGAGAGGATGAGCTTCGTGACCTTGAATTCAAGCTATCGTCTGTCTGTATGTATGTATGAATGTAGCACCGGCTCGGAAGCCTTCCGAACACATCAAGATTGGTCCTGGTATCCGGCCCCCGAATACTACATCACTTGGAGATCGGGGCCGCCTCTTACTACCCTGATGAGTGCCCATCGTCGACTGCCGTTTCACAACCCCTCGCAAGGACGTCAAACACTTCTTATGTGCGCAGGGATGGCAAGCAAGCGTTCTTGGCCGTGTTTCGTTCTCCAGATCTCACTCGGGCTTGGGGTTTCAAATCGACCATTTCCCTGGGCGATCTGCCCCCTCGTTATCACCATCGAACCCTTGCTTGGGAAGGGCAGGGAGGATTAAGGTAAGATCCCCTGGCAGTCGCAATACCTGTGCCGCCGTCCCCAAACCGGTGGTTTTCTCTCTCTCTCCCTTGGTAGGGAGCCAAATCAATCACACGTCGCTCCCTCGCTCGCTCTCCCCTCGGACCCTCATCGTACGGAGTGAAACAGCGGCTGCGTCATCCGGTTGGCGGAGGGGTTTTCTTGGACCTGTTGCACTAAATAACGGTTGGGGTGTCACTCTGGCGGTTCCCGCTGAATATGATAATGCTTGCTGGTGGTACTTATTATAACCAATGTCCTGTAGTGCCCTGGTACCTTGCAGACGCTGTGCCACGATTGCATCCATTCCGTCCCCCATTGTCGCTGTCCTCGCCACCCGTCTTTGGAGCCACCAACTAATCGTCTGTCTACCAAGAACGCTCCCCTCTAATTAGATTTTACCCTTCCGACGTCTTTCCATCTTCCAAGTCTATCTCTATCCAATATTATTAACCCCAACAACAACAACCAAGCAAGCAAGCAGTAGCCAAAACCTCCGCTGGAGTCTGGTCCCACACCTCATTTTTTCGTCACCCGCATCATCCACCGCATACCAACCGCGTCTCTTGTCATCCCACGCCGTCCGACAGCCCAGCCCAGCCCAGCCCGCTTGTCTCTCGTTACAGGTACATCCCTCACCTGACTGGCACGAGCAAGGCGAGTCGCGTCTTGCAGCGTCTGGCCGCCGGGGCGCATAAACTCCCCCACACACACGCACACACACACATTTCTCACCTCCCTCCTGGCTCGACGACACTTGTTGCTTTCTCAGCCCACCCAACTCGCCATCTTTACCACCACCACCACCCCCGGAACGAAACAGCACAGCACAGCACAGCACCGCTGCCATGTCTGCTGTTGTATAGACGACCCAAACAAACGCCTCTGACGAAGAGAACTGAAATTTCGACTTGTTGTTGTTGTTGTTGTTGTTGTTGTTGTTGTTTTTGGATGTGAAGGAAGGACGCAGAAGAGGCGCACACCACCGCAAAAAATGCATCATCACCAATGGGTCCTCGCCGTTGCATCGTGCCTCGCCGTGTTCGGCAGCAGCAGCAGCGCGCTGGCAGCGGCGGTGCCAGCTCCGGGAGGAGGAGGAGCAGGGGGAGGGGAACAGCAGAAACCGCTGGGGCGCCTCCCGCCCATGTCGGGTGGTGTTACGCGGCAGTACATGTCGTGCGAGGAGACGTACGGCAACCTGTGGACGACGTGTGGTGGCGGGGTATGTGTTTCACTGATTGTGAAAAAAAGGGCCGTTTGGTTTGCTGAGACCGTGAGCGACAGAACAGCAGGTCCTGTTATAGTCCGGCTTTGGGGCAGGTATGTTGACAACCCTCCCCTGTGCCGTGTACGGCTGCCCCGGCTGACCTGCGGTTGCAGTCATGTTGCCTTGTCGACAACAACTACTGCGACAAGGGCACGTGGTGTGCCCCGGTGGTTGGGTATTGTTGCTTAGACGTAAAACCTTTCTTTGCACAGCCCCTGACGCAAGGAGGCGGGAATGCTGACCGACGGTGTAGAGCGAAGACCTGGAGACGTGTGCTAGGAACGCAGGGTTTGAGTTGCCAGATATCGAGACGCTGAGAGACCTCGCAAGTGCCGGAGCCCGGGAGTCCATGTCATCGAGGACATGGCCGGAAATATAGCAGCGACGACAGACATCTGGTTCGCCCCACTGGACTACTGGCCCGCAACGGCGGGTGAAAGCTCGAATGCCACAGCAGTAGGCGTCCAGCATGTTCAACAGTCGATGGCCACGAGAGAGCGGAGGAATTCGGGCTGGATGGGATTGTGATCCGGTGCTGTCGGATTGCTAATGATGTTTTGCTGAGGACCGGTGATGCTGGCGGGGCGGTAATGGAGACACCGCCTGCTGCCAGAGGCATTTTGGAATACCCGGAGCTAGCGCACGCCAGATGAAGATGGATGGCAGAGTAGCTCAACGGCCGCGGGTCCATGATGACCCCCTTAATGTGCTGGTCCAGATCCGCTCTGCTGGCGGTACGCAGAGAGTACGAGCTTAGTACGCCGTGCAACCGTCCCTGGCGAGCTTGAAGGCGTGCTGGAAGAAATCTTGCATGGCCGTGTAATGAAACAAAATTCCCCCAAGTACCGCAATGTGCCAAAGATTGTGGCTCCCCCCAACGTAGTCAAACATGCCGGGGCACCACCGCTCAGGCACCTTGCTGGCGTAGACGAGAGCGCCGAGGAAATAGACAAAAAGTGATTTTCCAATCGGGGTGTAGAACTCCAAGGCAGCCTCGGGGCTGCGCGTGAGGGAGAGTTGCAGAATCGGGAGGAAGCCTGTCGCCGAGAGCGCCACGTAGAAGGCAACCCTCGCCCACGCCATGTCCTGGCCGTTGAATCGGGGGTGCCACGGCAAAATGACGCCGCCGATGCCCAGGAGAGCTGTGGTAACCATGTAGATCCAGCGGCTCACGGGCTCGCAGTAGAAGGCGGTGTACTCGGTCGTCATGATGGACGCGGCAATCAGTAGCGAGATGCCGGTATAGTCGACACAGGCGAACATGGAGATGAGACAAACATCGGCGACCGAGCTCATCGTGTGCCAGATGATGCTGCAAATCAAGCATTGGCAAGCGGCAAAGAAGAAGACGGCCGCGATGAAGATGTCGGCCTTGGAGCTCTCGGAGAAGTTTGCGCTCGTGGGGTAGAAGTAGAAGGCAACGGCCAGGACGAGGACGAGGCCGATGGTATGGGACCAGATGTTGACGAGCTCGTTCGAGAAGGTAAAGGCCGACCTCACGCACGCAAGCTTCGTCTCGGAGAAGCGGTAGCCCTTGGTGATGTGCGGGTTGGTCCTCCAGGGTATCGGCAGATCCTCGTAGCGGAGCAAGCCGTGCTCCCTGGCGCGAGCGATGGCGCGTTGAACATGGTCCTCGAGCGACTCGGCCGCGCGGATCGCTCTCTCGATACTCTCGTCGACAACACGGTGGGCCTCGTCCATGAGGCTCTCGGCGGCATTCGTGAACCCCTTCGCCCGGAACTTGGCGGCCTGGTCCTCCATGTCCTGCAGCATCTGGTCGAGCAGCTCGATGCCGAGCTTTGCCTTTTCGTTCAGGGAGCCCGCGGCAGCCAGGGCCTCATGATAGCCGGACTCGAGAGTTTCCACCATGACGTGCAGCCTCCTGCGCCCAGCACCCATGACTTCGTCCGAAACCTGCGAGCATCGTGTCCGGACGGCCTGCAGCGTCTCGAAGGCGGCCGAGATGCTCGAGTCCAAGCTGAGCTCGCCATAGTTCTCCCAGTACTCGAGTCGCCGCTCGAGCTCGGTCAGGAACAGGTCCAGTTTGAGAAGCAGGCCCTCCTCCCCGTCCATGATGTGGTTCACGATGGACTTCCTCCGGTGCGTGAAGTGGGAATGGCGCCGCCTCCGCGCAGCGGGCCGGCCCTGGGCCTGCGCCCCCGAAGACAGGCCCTGGGGGGCATCGTCGCAGGAGCCGAAAGTAAAAGGGGCGGGGCACCCCAGATTGGACGAAACGTCCATGATGAAAACAAGAAGTCTAAACAGCCGGGAATGTCACCCGGTTCGGTGTGACCGGAAGAGGTGTCGGCCTCGTGTGACGGGGAAAACAGAACGGGACGGCCACTGAGGTGTGCAGGGCCGGCGTTTGAAGAGCAAACGGAGATCGAGATCGGAACCGGGATCGGGTGCGACGGTGTCCTGATGTGAGGGAAAAATCGGTCTGTTTGGTCGCCACTCGCTGTGCGGGAATCCGCTCCGGGGCCTAGAAGAAGGGAAGACGAATCAGGAAGGAGGATATCTAGACGCGGCCATCAGGGTGGTTTCAACCAAATAATGCGATTCCGAACTCAGCATTGTCGGTCAAGAAATGCAGAATTAGCGGATGAGAAGTAAATAAGAGAGGGGCCGGCGGTTTATGGGCGACCTTGGGACCTGCAGTGCTCTCATCAGCGGACGTCCAGAGCGAAACGCCGAGCCCAAAAGGGCCCGAAAGCTCCCGCTAGGTGCAGCTGTGGATGCGTCAGCTATACGCGAGCGCCAATTGCTGCCGTCATTACCGCTGCTCCCGCAGCCCCACACTCAACCACTCAACACCGTCGATGCAGGTGCTTTTGTTGGCTTCCAGTTCCTTGTGACAGCACTTTTCGAGGAGCAAGCGCCAATCCGAAAACCCGCCAGCGCAGAGAACTTGAAGACGCTCATACCATCACAATTGGTCGGTGGTTTTCTATTCTTCCTTCACCACCTCCACAGCAACAGCAGAGTCTCGGCGTTGGCTCGACGAGTGACCTGGCTCGCTGCTCCTTATTCCTTCCGACCGACCGCATCTCCAACCATCGCGGCCCACATCCCCAACCCGGCGGCCCGACCGGCCGATCCAATTCGACGTCCACGTGTCGCCGTCCTCCACGGACACTCAACCAACTGTTCGCATCCCACCATGACCGCCGACGACGCCCACATCACCGACCCCGCCCTGGCCTCCGTGGTCGAGACGTCGCGCGCCGCGCGGGAGCAGGCACAGTCCCTCGTCGACCTGATCGCGCAAGTGACCGCCGCCGCCGGCCCGATCCCCGGCGACGCGCTGACCGAGATATCCAAGCAGCAGAAGCTGCTCAACACCAACCTCGCGCACCTGCGGGGCCTGCACCGCGCCGCCCACTTTCGCGCGCGCGAGACCAAGGCCCAGACGGCCGAGGCGCGGCACGAGGTCGACGTGCTGCACCTGCAGCTGCAGAACCTGTACTATGAGCAGCGGCACCTGGAGGGGGAGATCGCCGCGTGCGAGGGGTTCGAGTGCGTTTCCCCCTAACATGTCCTTCTTAACCTCCTGCGATTTTGTGGTCACTGATTAACGGATCGTTCTGTCCAGTCACACGTACCAGCTCCTGCCGCTGATCCCGGTGGACGAGTTCCTCGCCCAGCACCCCGAGCATGCCGACGCCGACGAGAACGCGTTGATGGTGGCGCGGATCAACCACGAGCGGGTGGAGCGCGAAGCACTCGAGTCGCAGCGGCTCGAGCTGCAGAAGCGGAAGCAGAAGCTCATTGCCGAGAACAAGAAGCGGCGGGACGACTTGGCGAATCTGGACAAGGACCTGGAGAAGTTTATCGATGTGAGTTGTCCCCGGTACTACGGCCGGGCTGGTTTGCTAATGGGATTGCTTTACAGGCCGCCAAACCTATTCAGAAAATGTTTGAGAAGGTGGTTTGAGAATATCTAGGCGTTCACATATATCCTGTCGTATGCCAGTTGGCGACCGATATGAATCGGTAAGCGTGCTGGAGAGGCTCTGGAAAGTCACTCTTCACGAACCGCTGTTGAGCCACGAGGCTTGCGAGCCACCCATCGCCGAGGCCATGGCCAGTTCGAGTGTTGGGCTAGGTTGATGGAACCACAAAGGCATTCATCTCATCTCTTCGGACAGCTAGGTAACTATCACCGAGCGGCGATCAAGCTCACAGATCGATCGGGGAGGCGGTTGAGGATGAAGGCCCGGAAACCGGGACAACTAGTCGAGCGAGGCTGGAGAGCTCTTGGGCAGAATTAAAGGAGGCAGAGGGAAAGCGTGCGCTTCCCCGCGCAATGGTCCTACATGGCCGGCCCGTTGAGGCGGCCGCCTCCGGAGGCCATGTGGGGCATATCGGGCTCATCCCGACGCCGCTTCCCCGCGTCGCTCGGGCTGCATGGAGAAATCGAATTGCACGTTGCCAGGTATTAGGCGGTTGGTATTAGTCGGTTGCAAGATAAGCCGTGCGATATCGACACGCGCGAGAGACCCTGCAGAACAGTTCCCGGTCACTGTGATGTGAAGCCTACGAGTGGACGACTTGCTCTCGGCCGCCGGAAACGGGACCTTGCACAGTACACCGTCGGCAACGTGCATTGCCACCGTCGGGAACTAGCGTTCTGTGGGAGCCTGAGAAGACCAAGAACCAACGAGCATGCTCCTGACAATAATAGCGGAGATTAGATCTGATAAAGCGCTTACTCGGTGGTGAGACGGGGTTCGCCAGCCCTGGCAAACGCGTCTCGAGACGCGACACCTCGCTGCAATCTTAAAGAGGCACGCATTCTTCTCATTGGTGCGACGCCTTGGTCGCAACGGCTTCGGCACGGGATCGAAGCACAGCCCGGTCGCAAATGCGATGGACCAAGCTCCGTCTCCTTTCCCCCGCGGGGTGTTGCGCGCCCGTCATCATCAGCAAGCCATGTTTCGAGCCCGCTTCCTTTCCCCTTCTTCTGCAGGGATCCGGTCACACAGATGAAGTTGTCCATGCTTCGGGGTGCTGCTGTGGCGCGTCTCCCGCCGGGCTCCCAAAGACGCAGCCTGCCGGTTCCCCAGGCGGTTGCTGTGTGGCATCCCGAGCTTGTCTCAGACCCCCATGATCACCACCGACAGCTGTCCAACAAGTCCTCTGTCCGCCGGCCCGCGCGCAGAAGGAAAACGCGCCGGCCCGCCAAGCAGGATCGCCAGTTTCCGCGGATTTCAATGGACCACCTCGGGCCCCAGATGTTCAGGGCCAAGCGAAATGATTTCCCACAGGATCACACCTCGACCAAAGCTTCCAGGTTTGTTGCAGGGACTGGAAAGAAGCTCTAAAAAGTTTGCCTAGACCTTACCGATTGGGGCAACAATGCGAAAAAAAGACAGCACGCCACCGGCCAATGAGCGCCCGTCACATCCTCGATTAAAATGAGATGATCGTGCAGGAGCTACCGAGCCTCACACGAGGCCTCCCGTAAAACACTGTAATTACATGTCCGGCCTGAGCTGTCAGGAAAGGATCGGGCGGCGTTGAGCGGCCAAGCAGACGGGTAAGATTCACGACTGCCCGTGGCTCTGCGTACGAAATAGCCAAGGCAAAGCATCGAGAAGACGTATTCGCCTCCGTGATGGCAATTCGAGTCAGTGGCGCGTCTGTCAGCCCAAGGCGGTGCAAAACTGACGTCTCTCCCCATCCTTCACAGCCCTTCTCGTCTGCGAAGCCGTCACACAGGACGCGGCCTTGGTAACGAACGTTACGGCGATACAATTCCGCGCAGCCAGTGGGGTGGGGTGGGTGCCCCTCCGCCAGTTTCGCCAGTCCAAAATGGCACGTTGAGCGAGCTCCCATCATAATTTCCCCAAAGTGGCATCGGCCCACCAACCAGAGAGGCGGAAGAGACGATGGATGGCCAGAGCTTCCCAGACGGCACGGGAAAGAAACTTGACAAGCGGGGAGGCTGGTAAATTTGACCACACGTCCCCTTTTTCCAACGTTTGCTCGGGTTTGGTCCGAGATAACAAACGGTTCTGTGCCGGCTTGCCGACCGCCCAGTTATTCCCTGTCAAGTCCCTCGACAACGGCACATGCGACTTGGGTGTGGGCCAGACCGCAGCCCCACACACACTTGGGGAAGCCCCCGCCAACTCGAACTCGATTGGTTGTTTTCGAGCGACAGCCAAATGCGACTTCTCCTGCCGCGCGACGGTTAAGCCCTGCGGCTTCCAGCCGTGCTGGCCCCGGATGAAGCACGGCAGGGACATCAAGGCAAAGTATGTTGAACGGTGTTCAACCCGACAAAAGATGAGCGTGCGCAGTCCCGTGCTCGAACGGCGACGGTTGTTGCAAGCATGGCTGGTTTTGGAGATACACCGCCGCATGGGGGTGGAGTTGACCTGCTCCACGCGTGTCTTAACGAGGCTCCGTGGTTGGTGTACGAGGCCGTGATGTCTTCCTATTGCTGCTAGGCAGGCAACCAAGTTGTAAGCTGCCAGGAGCCCGGTTGGAAGTGCCGCTGCTTGGCAGCAACTATGGAACCCGAATATTTCCAACGTGACCCTGCATTGTGTCTCAGCCGCTGGAGTTGCGAAAGCCTGAGCATGATTGTCACCACCGACCGTTGCTGCATCCATGTGCGGGTGGCCAGAAATGGAAGACCTAAGTACTGTGTAGACGTCGAGCCCGACGCAACGCTCCGGCGATTTTCCATGTGAAGGGGTGGCGGCGGCGGGCTCCTTCTCCAAACCCACCTCGAAAGGGCTCCGCTGGCAGCCCCGACTCAAGTTGTCGCCAAGTGTTGCGACGAGCGGGCCAATGTGGTCGTCTGAACAGTTGATGCGAGAAATCGCCGTCTTGGAGCGAAAATCGATTCTTTCCGCTTGCTTGCAAGAAACGTTTTCCCTGGACCCATGCTTCGCTCTCCCGCTCGGTGGGAAATTTGTTGCCCGAAATTGACAAGCGCAGAATTAATCTCACCACTAACTGGCCCCTGTTCCTGGTCTGCACATCCACCCTAGGCCCAAAGTCGCACCCTAGCACTGTGCATCGCGGCGCGGGCTGGCGCTGGACGCGCGGGCTGCAGTCCCCCTTTTTTTTCTGCTGGTGGCCACTGGCAAGCCTTTCTCGTGGGTTTCATCGACAAGCTACGCTCAGCTCCAGCACGTCCCCCCGACTAGCCCCAGCGCACCACCACTGCGCCGCCCGACGGTGATCATTCCACCCCGAGATTTTCCCTCTTTCCCTTCTTCCCTTTTTCTTCTCCTCCCGCAGTCCCTCCTTCCTCCCCCCTCCCTCCGCGAAGCTTGCGCCTGTGGACCTGTTGAAGCACCACGCCGAGTCCATCTCGACTCGCGTCCCCTCTGTCCACACGGGCCTCCACCGGTCTCCCGACTCTCTCACGCCGCGCCCTCAACAACCTGTCGGTCCTCGCTTCGCCGCCCCTCGGTCAATTCATCGGCGCATCTGATCGCACGGGAAACACAGCGAACCGGATCGCCTCGTGGCCTCGCCAATCCGCGACATAATTCGAGGCTTTCGTCTTTCGCCTTGCTCCTGCAATCGCCGCCATGTCGATCTTTGGGTGGTGCAGCAAGCGCGCCGGCGGCCTTGCCATGCTGGCCACCATCGCGCTTTCGTACTGGGTCATCTCGATCGAGCTGGAGAACCGACGACAGAGCTACAAGTATGAGTCAATCGACAGCCTTAGTGCGCCGCGCTACAACCCGAAAAGTGGCGGCGGCTGGGTCAAAATATTCTCATACTACTGTTTGCTCATCCACTTCTTCGTCTTCGTCTTCCCGCTCCGCTCCTGCTGGGCCGTCTTCACCATCAACCGGAGCCTGAAGAAGGCCGCGCGCACCAGGGCCCTGAGGGATATCAAGTTCGGCCACCGCCGCCGTGGCTCGTCGACCTCGCTCTCCAGCTCCGAGACGTTGACCTCGTCGCGCGACATCAGCTCCACCTCGAGCAGCGAAGCCGGCGATTTGGACCCGGAATGCTACGCCGACGGCGACATCGCACCCGACCGCATCATCCATGCCATCGTCATCCCGAACTACAAAGAGGAAAACGACACTCTGAGGGAGACGCTCGAGGTTCTGGCTTCGCACCCCCAGGCGCGCAACACCTACGATGTGAGTTGGCTCTCCTTTCTTGCCCACCCCGCAATGACAGCTGGCAACTATTCCCACTTTCTCCACGCAGTCGTTTGTTGGAGTGGCGACGGGTGGAGCAATGATCTTCAGGGGAACATCTTTTCCTGTTTTGCGTTACCCCGTAACTCGTCTGGTCCAGACGGCTAACAAGCATGAATCAGGTCTACCTCGCTATGGAGCAGAGAGAGCACAATGTGGAGACCAAGGCCGCCAGGTTCACCAACGAGTTTGCCAAGAAGTTCCGCTCAATTGACTTCACGGTCCACCCGTCCGACATCCCGGGCGAGCTGGCCGGCAAGGGGAGCAACATGGCGTGGGCTGCGAGGAAGCTCAGCGAAAAGTACAACCTCGGGCAGCGCAAGGACGTGATCGTCACCGGTATCGATGGTGAGTGCGCTCCACAACGGGGCCTGGATCTTGCCCTGGTTTCTCGCCGTTTCTGCACGTCAGCATTCGCTAACCAAGTTTGACCCAATGCAGCCGACAGCCACCTCTCGTCCAATTACTTTGCCAATGTGACGACCATGCATGTGGCCTACCCCGACACGGCCAACACGACTCTCTACTCGGCTCCCATCATCTTCGACCGGAACGCTCACAATGTCCCCGCTATTGTCCGGGTCGCCGACGTCCTGTGGTCTGCAGCTGGCATGTCCGGGCTGTACAAGGGCTCATCGATTGCGCCCCCCACGTCCGTTTACTCGGTGCCCCTCGAGCTGGTCGACCGTGTTGGCGGCTGGGATTGCGACTCGGAGGCCATTGGCGAGGATTTGCACATGTACCTCAAGTGCTTCTTCGCTCTCAACGGTAACCTGACCTCGCGCACCGTCTTGAGCCCGGTCAGCCAGACGAACGTCACGGGCGGTGGTCGCGGCAAGGGGCTCCCCGGCATCGTCACGGATGTGCGCGCTCGGTACAAGCAGGCCATGAGGCACATGTGGGGTGCTCTCGACACGGGCTATGCGCTGAGGAGGGTTGTCGAAGTGTGGAAGGAGAGGAAGCACACCTCGCGGGCGTTTCGGCCTCTGCACACGTCCATGAACGACGACTCGGACAACTACGTCCCGCAGTCGCAAATTCACGGCGTGGATGCCGAGGCTACCCCCGAGAGCGGCATCTTCTCCGACGTCGTGTCCGACACCCTCAAGGAGCCCGACTGGGAGCGCATCGTCATCCTGTTCCACCGCCTGTTCGAAGCCCACTTCCTGCCCGTCCAGATGACCATCCTCGTCGTTGCGTCAACCCTGTACATGTGGGCTGCCGATGGCACTGGCGACGTGCACGGAGTCGCCTGGATCTACAGCGTTTGCAACGTCCTCCGGACCCTCGGTTTCATGGAGGTTGCGCTCTACCTCTTCCTCTACGAGAGCTTCCACAAGACGTGCGTCGAGTCGCGCGAGAAGGAGATGGGCGACGCCGGCCTGCTCAAGGGCATGCACTTCTCTCGGAGAGAAGTCAAGACCAACTTCATCGACTACGTCATGGTTCCGCTGGTCGCGCCGATTTTTGGCTCGATCCCTTGCGCGCAAGCACAAATATGCCACTTCTGGACGCTCGACTTGGTATACACGGTCAGCAAGAAGGTTACTCGGCGGAGAGCGAAGTCGGTAACGGTGGATGCGTTGGTATAATCCCGCATCGATCACGGCCGTTTCCTGCGGCTTTTGATTTCGACGACCTATTTTTTTTTTCCGCGTGCGCGGTTGATTCTCTCTCCCGGACTCGGTACCGCCGTCCCTTTTTCGACGACGACCTCGTGGCATGAAGCCCCCCCGGCATCACCCACCACACCTCCGAGTGCCGAACCCCCGTTATTTTCGTTTCTTGGGAAATGTTAATTTTTGTCCGACTCGGGCGACACGCGCATGTCTTCCCGTTGTTTGGGCCTTTGTTCTTTATAAGCACGGGTTTGAGAGGCGCACGTGTGTAAATCAAGAGGACGTAATGTTGATATGCATGGCATGGCATCGGCATTTGGCATCTAGATATGGGGGCTCGACTTTTTTTGTTATCTTTTTTTGTCCCCGCTTGTTTTTAATGGGCGGCTTTCCACCGGAGTTCTAGGAGCAGGAGAGGGGAGACACCATTATACCGGCAGGGGTTTTGGAGGGGGGACGGGGCATCAAACACGGACGATATCCCGCCTGCTGGCGCCATTCGCTTAGAGACTTTGGGGGGGATGGGGAAGAGACGGGAGACGCGGCTTTGGTGGCGCAGGCACACAACGTTCTATGACAGACAAGAGCCGAGTCGAAGGATTCACGACAACAGGGCATCGACAAGAGAGAAGATGGGTTTTGTTTGCCGCCTGGGACGGGCTAGGCCTGGCGCGCGGGACACGAGAGAGAGAGAGCCTGAGAGAGAGAAGAGGATGACGATGGATGGCGACGGGGCCCTATGATCCGTGACTGGGACTAGGCGGGATTCCCAGGGGGCACCCCTAATATCACACGTCTAGCCCCCTAATATTTAATCTTATAACCATGTACATACACAGGGAGAGAGGAGGAGCACTCGGACTCGGGGGAGGACATCACGGCATCTGCCTCGCTGTGGGCGGATGGAGGTGTGGTGTTTTCTGGCCGGGATGAGCTGAGCACGGGGAGGGGATGGATGGAACGCCATGCTAGGTACGCCGGGCTATTATCATGTATCGTCTTTATTCTGGAGCCGATATGGGATGCCACTGCTACTCTGGAGACGAGATGGATGGCATTGGCGTAGAGAGGAAGAATTGATTCACCACGCTCGCTTTGGCCTGCGATTTACGACATGAAGTTCTTTGGTGTGTGTCTATTTGCTCTCGCTTGGTGACGAACTGGCTGTTCGCCTTGACACATGCTGCGCTGAGCCGAGGTGTTGCACAAGTTCTCTGCGTTCTTGAGAAGCACGCAACGCTGGCTGGGCTGGGCTGCCTTGGGCTCCAACGTCTGTCGGTATGTACCGTACCGTACGTACGTACATTATTCGATGCTGCAATGCAGTTGGGCTGACTCGCCTGCTACCTTCGTCGGGAAGGGGCTCCGCTTAAAGTTAACCCAATGCCGCCAGAGCCGGTGTAACTGGACATGTAGCTGATGTAGGTACATGTAGGTAAGCTCGAAGTAAGGGAGGTATGCAAGGTCCAAGAATGCAAGGACCAAGGTTTTTGGGTGGTTGCAAGAAGGTGTGGCGGAGCGCGCGCCCAGGCGTTGTGGACGGAGGCGGATTGTCGCGGTCCGGTTTCCGTTTCGTTAGTTCCCGGTTTGCGGTGCTTTGCTTCCTTCCAGCTTGCGTCTCGGTACGCCTACCTTGGCGTAAGGATTCTGGGTGGTTGGAGGACGACTTTAATCTTAGAAGCAAGGCGTATTTGGGATTTGTTTAAAGTGTCGTCAGCAGCAGTGGTGTGTTTCAGTTCTCCCGTTGAGACCTCCACGCCTTAGGGTGCTCTGGGTCTGTGGCGCAGGTGGATGGGCTCATTCATTCGTGGTTTGGGGGGCAGGGACAATAACCCGGGTGACGCGGCTTGGGCTGAGGTGTTTCTGGTGTGTGGAGTTTGTGGGCGTATCTCGAACGTATCATCGTGGTTGTGGCTATGCTGGTGGGCGGGCGACTTGGCTTGCATTTCGATGATGAGACGGGGCGGATACTGTTAAGGAAATACTTTCTGGCCCTGGGGAGCACTGCTTTGTAAGTGGATGAACGCTTGACTCGGGTCTTCCCTTTGGGTCTGAGTTCCAGATTGGAAGTTAGCTTACGCTGCCTTTGCATACCATTCATCACCTAGACAGAAGTAGGCTGAGCGCAAAGAGAGCTTTGGTAAATGCCGGCCTCTCCCGGCCTCGGGGATCCTGAGAGCTAGCTAAATATCCCCCGGTGTAACGGAACGGCCGAGAGCCTGGTTACTGCCGACCTAGCCCGACGCTTGAAGACGATATGTAACATTTGGAAAGGACTGTGCTCAAAATCGGAACCCCGCAGCCAATGAGATCTCATTGTGTCCGGTGCCTCCGAGTCCACAACGCTCCGTGCCGAAGGCACTCGGAGGCTGTCTCGGACTCGACCAATCAGCATCCGAACCGGGCGCCACCCGGCCGGAGGACAAGACGCCAGCGCCGGATTGGGACCGCCGGGCCCGCTCGGCGGTGGTTCTCACCCTTCAGGAACACTCCGGGGTCTCTCGGAGATAGTTCGAGCCTTTGAGGCGACCATCGAACATGATACTTGATAGACGTAGGATGTCCTGCCGGGAAGACCACGCCGGGAAGCGTTCACTTTCGAGATTGTGTAGCTTCTTTTCTGTGAACCCGAAATCCCACCATGACGGTCACCGACTCCCGCCAGGCCATCCGCATCGGGGTCTTCATCCCCGCGGACAGTCAACTTCTCGACATGGCCTGCATCGACATCTTCGGCACCATGAGCCACGAATACTTCACCCTGCTCGGGGACGACATTCCAGCCCCGATCGCGGCCCTGGCCCCAAGCGTCCAAATATCCTGTAACCACCCCCTTTTACCCTCCTAGCCCTACCCACACCACTAACCACCCCTCTCTCTTATAATAAAAAAGACGTATCCACACTCCAACCCGGCGAGCTCATCCCCCTAACCTCGTCCGCCCGCACGCCCTGCACCCACCACCTCTCGGACCCGGCCGTCCAGCCGGGCCAGCTCGACATCATCCTCGTCCCGGGCCCGGATCCGACCACCGACTTTGGCAACCTCAGAGACGCCACAGACTGTAAACAACAATCCGAGCCCATTCTTCCCCGTTACGGCTCCGGGTGGCTCTCGGGGAGCTCCCGGTGACTCTCGGTGGCTCCCGAGACGGCGGTCCTGCTCCCGAGGCTGCTCCCGAGGCTGCTCCCGAGGCTCCTGAGATTGCTCCCGAGACCTCCCCCGATGCCCCGATTTGGCAAGAAATAGCTGACATGGTTGGTAGGGCTTGCGGCGCACGCGGCGCGGCCCGGGACGGACATCCTGAGCGTCTGCACGGGCATCTACGTGTGCGGCGCCGCGGGCTTGTTGAAGGGGAAGAAGGCGTGCGGGCCGAGGGGGTTGCAGGGGGATCTGGCGAAGAAGTTTGAGGGCGTGGAGTGGGTGGGGGATGAGATGAGGTGGGTGAGGGATGGGAATTTTTGGAGTAGTGGTGAGTTTAACTACCGGGCCCTTTGTTCCGTTGTGAAGGGTTTGCGGGCAAGAGAGAGAGGCTGACCGGGACAAAAGGGGGTATTACCAATGGGAATGACTTGGTCGCGGCGTACGCGAGAACTAGTGGTCGGTTCCCGGGGCCGGTCGCCGAGTTTGGCCTGATGATGACTGAGACGGGGGACAGGCCGCAGCGGTATGAGACTGGGAAGACGGCCATGACTTTGGGGGTTGTATGGCAGATATTGAAGGCCGTGTTGATGGGCTTTGGGAAGAAGAAGGCGGCTTAGGTGTGCGGCAAGAGGTTGGGAATAATCACGAATTGTAGGATAGAGGATAGAGGATAGGCGGAGAGAGAATTGGATGTTTATCTCACCAAGTCCTCCCTGTGAGAAGACAACGTTTAACGTTATCTGGCTGTCGACAAGTTGCTCGGGTTCAATTCCAGCTGAGAGGAGACTGAAAGCATTATGCACGGCCAAGTTTGAGTTGAATCAACAAAATTGGCTGGTGCGGAATTGTCTTGTTTGAGTGGCCTCAGCCAAAGAACGGACACAGGATTCATTCGACTTTCATGTGAGGGCCTTGCGCCATGACAAGTCTGATTCGCCGAGGAGACGAAAGCCGCAAAGGGTCCGAGAGCAAGTCACTTCCGAACTGCCAAAACATCATTGTGGAGACCGCTAAACTGAGAGCAGCAGGCGGTGAGGGCTGAAGCGGGGTCCAACGTGGTTGGCCGGGAAGCCGGTGGGGCGATTAGCTCTTATCGGCCGCGAACTGTGGGGGCGGCTCCAAATTTTTCTGGATTCGAGCTCCGTCTTGAAGAATTTCTGCGGAACCGCCTTTTTGACCAGACCCGGCTCCCCGAGCTTTTCTTCACATCTTCACATCTTCACACCTCCCTCTACACCTGACATCTCTTTCCTGGTATTCCTCTGGTGCATCTACTCCAAAGGCCAATTCCAATTTTTGTCAAGTAATTTGCCCGCTCCTCAATACCGATTACCCTTCAAGATGTCGCCGCTTCTGCCTGTCGCCGTCTACGGCCTGGAGGTCCCCAACGGGGAGGTCATGGTCCCCGCCGAGATTGAGTTCCCGGCGACGGTACGTCCCTTTACGCTTGCGATAATGCGCCCCTGATTGCTCACCACTCCCTTCAGATCCGCATCACCATGGCGGCCATTGACCCCACCGCGGCGCCCGAGACCGACGGTCAGGGTAACGTCCCCTCCATCCCCCGCTCGACCCTCAAGATCTACAAGGCGAATGTCGATGAGGACGACGAGGACGAAGAGGACTACCTCGAGTCACTCCTCGGCGGCGGTGAGGATGACGAGTCGGACGAGGACGATGAGGTCAACGGCGGCCCCAGCGACCCCTCCAAGTCCAAGAAGGCGCGCCGCGATGCCGCCATCAAGAAGCTTCTCGCGGCCACCCAGGGGGATTCGGACGACGAGATGGAGGATGCCAGCTCAAAGCCCAATGGCACCAAGAACAAGGGCAAGGCCAAGGCCAGCGATGAGGACGAGGAGGAGAGCGACGAGGAAGACGAGGATGCCCCTGACTTTGACATGGAGGAGTACGTCGTGTGCACCCTCGACACTGAGCGCGTACGTATACCCTTCGGACCCCCTTGCACCCGCTCAAAAAGACTAAACCTGTCACAGACCTACCAACAGCCTATCGACATCACGGTCGGCGAGGGCGAGAAGATCTTCTTCAGCGTCAAGGGCACTCACACCGTGTACCTGACTGGCAACTACGTCGTCCCCCAGGACGAAGAGGAGGACGATGAGGAGGAGTACTCGGATGACGAGTACGACCTCCCTCCCGGCCTCGACGACGAGGACTCGGATGAGATGAGCGACGAGCTCGATGGGATCGACACCATCTCTCGGATCAAGGAGATCGACACCGATGAGGAGGAGGCCCCCAAGCTTGTCCAGAGCAAGAAGGGCAAGAAGCGGGCTGCCGAGGAGGAGGCCGAGGGTCTCGATGAGATGATGGCCAAGGACGAGAAGAAACTCAGCAAGAAGCAGCAGAAGAAGCTCAAGAACAACCAGGGCGAGCCTGTCGCTGCCGAGGCCAAGGCCAAGGAGTCGCCGGCCGCCAAGGGCGACAAGAAGTCTGTCCAGTTCGCCAAGAACCTGGAGCAGGGCCCGACCGGTCCCGCCAAGGACAAGGCCGAGAACAAGGCCGAGAACAAGGCCGACAAGAAGGGCGCCCTCGGCGTCAAGGTTGTTCAGGGCGTCACTATCGACGACCGCAAGGCCGGCAGCGGCCGCACCGTCAAGTCCGGCGACCGGGTCGGCATGCGGTACATCGGCAAGCTCCAGAACGGCAAGGTGTTTGACTGTAAGTGACCATGCACCATGCGGTTGGGGGTTGAAGCTAACTCCCACGGTAGCCAACAAGAAGGGCGCGCCGTTTTCCTTCAAGATCGGCAAGGGCGAGGTCATCAAGGGCTGGGACATCGGCATTGTCGGCATGTCCGTCGGTGGTGAGCGCCGCCTGACCATCCCCGCCCACCTCGCCTACGGCAGCCGGGCCATTCCCGGCATCCCGGCGAACAGCACGCTCATTTTCGACGTCAAGCTCCTCGAAATCAAGTAAACAACTCTATGTTGGAGCACTTGCTAGGAGTTAGGCCTGTCTGCCATCTCTCGGTATCCTGAGCGCGGCGTTGGTCGTTGCTTGTTCCATGTACTTTATGAGGGGTTCTATTTGTCTTGCCACGCACCTCAGACACGGTGTGCTTAATTTCCTTTGGTTTGCTGTCCCCGCGGCGGGTTAATGCACAGCACCGTGGACTTCCGACCTGGGCGGTCTGCGAGGATCCCGCTCTATGGGGAGCAGACGGACGGTTGACGGGATGACGAGGTCTACATTGCATCTGGGTCGGCGAACTGAAAAGTCTTTTGGACGGTTTTCTCTTTGTCATGTATTGCTTTCTGTCTGTTTATAGGCGCAATGATATCTCGCAATTTCGAGGATACATTCAGTCACTGTGTATGCGCATATCCAATGTGCAGTGCCACCCCCTGCCATCCTGGTGTCCTCATCAAGCAAAGGCACCGAGTGACTCCTGCCGGGTTTCTTGCTTTCGACGTCACAGAACAAGATGCCCAAGAAGGGACGCAGGGGAAGGAACCGCCTCAGATGGGCCGTACACTCACTCCTACCCTGCCGAATGCCGTCTCTGTTTTTCCCACCTCTCGGCAGCTCAAGGCTTCTCCAGGTTACCGCTAATGCATCGCCCCGACTCTCGCTAGCTTTAGGGACTCAGCCATCCATAGACGGCAGCATTACGAGCCTCGCATTCCATGGACTGGATACACCGCCATGAACGAGCATCTTGTCCAGGACCCAAGTCAGGCGGCCGGCTCGTCTCCGGGACGTGAGCACACGTTGGACCCCGTCTCTAACAGCTGCTCTCTTGCCCCATCCAAATCCAGCTCTGCATTGTCGGCCAAACTCCGCCGGCAGAAGGTCAAGGTGGTTACAGCTCTCAAGTCATTGACCAACAGCTGTGAGAGCTATCGACACCAGCCCCCCATACTCGCGTTGACCTTGCGTTGCCAGCTTCCGAACAGCCCGTCGTGGTAGAGCCGCTCAGTCCACCCCCCGAGAAACACAGCCCAAAATCAACCTTCATATCAGGCATCCACAAAATGTCGAACGCCATATTCCGCCCTCCGCTGGAGCCCACCGTCGTCCGCCGGACGTCGCCCAAAGGCCGGCCGCTACTGAAGGAGACCTTCCAGGAGGCAGGAACCTCGCCGGAATCAGGGTCCGGGTCTAGCCCCATCCACACGACGGCGGCCTCCAACACCAGCTCCAGCAAGACCAGCGCCTCCAACAGCACCTTTATCCAATCGGCCCCGAACTCCCCGGGAAAGACCTCCACGGAGTCAATGTTCAAGACCAAAGACCCCAACACGGTAGGCCGCGAGAAACGAACCCGCTTCCCAACGCAGCAGCACCGCAGTCCACCACACCCGCGACTCAACACAAGCGGAAGAGGAACCCCGCCTTCCTCCCCAAAGGGCAACATCAACAACACCAACCTCAATCCAATCCAAGAATCACCAGCAACCCCCGGCCTGTGCTCCTCCTCCTGTCCGCCACAGCCGAGCATCGCCACAGCCGAGCGCGCCGCAGCCGCCAAGATCTTTCTCGAGACGCACTTCAACGGGCTGCTCGCGTCGGGCCCGTCGCCGCGGCAGATGCGGCAGCAGATGCTTGAGACGGAGCTGTTTAACCGGGCGCGCGAGCACCAGCAGCAGCTGCTGCAGCGGGGTGGTAGCGGCAGGGGTGGGGGTGGTGGCATGCAGGATGCCGCGGCGCTGCGCGCGCGGTTTTGGCGGCGCGAGAGTGAGTACCTGCGTGAGATGAGGGCTGTTAAGGTTAGGGGGTTGGGGGTGGGGATGGGTACCAAGGTGGGTGGGGGTATGAGGACAGGGGTTGGGGCGGTGGGGGGGTATGAGACGGTCAAGGTGCTGGGGAAGGGGAGTTTTGGGGTGGTGAGGCTGGTCAGGGAGTGCCACCGGCGGGGGAGGGTGTATGCGATGAAGGTTATCCGGAAGACCAAGATGCTGAGGACGAGCCAGGAGGGGCATTTGAGGGCCGAGAGAGACCTGCTGGTGGCGAGTGAGGGGTCGCGGTGGTGAGTTGTTCTTTTGGTATCACGTTAAGCCCCTGAATGCTGACCGAACAGGATCGTGCCGCTTGTGGCCAGCTTCCAGGACCTCGCGAACCTGTACCTCGTCATGGAGTACATGCCGGGCGGTGACTTTTTAAGTCTTCTGATCCGCGAGAACATCCTGCACGAGTCGGTGGCGCGCTTCTACGTGGCCGAGATCATCCTGTGCGTCGAGGCGGCGCACTCGCTCAAGTGCATCCACCGCGACATCAAGCCCGACAACTTCCTCGTCTCGGCCTCGGGCCACCTCAAGATCAGCGACTTTGGCCTGGCGTTCGACGGGCACTGGTCGCACGACACGACCTACTACAACAGCCACCGGTAGAGCCTGGTGCGGAAGTTGGGCATCCGCGTCGACGGCGACGACGAGGACAGGAGCGAGAGCCGCGGCCTCGACGCCAAGAAGCGGTCCAGCGGCATCACGGTCGGCATCGAGAAGCACGACAAGAAGGACCTGCACGACGGCGAGCCGCTGCTGAGCTGGCGCAACCGCTGCGGCACCCGGCACGCCGCCAGGAGTGTCGTGGGCACCAGCCAGTACATGGCCCCTGAGGTGATCGAGGGGCGCAGATACGATGCCCGGTGCGACTAGTGGAGCGTCGGTGTCATTCTGTTCGAGTGCATCTACGGCCACACCCCCTTTCTGGCCGAGGAGGGCCGGCACCAGACCAAGGAGAACATCCTGCGGCACCACGAGACGTTCGGCTTCCCGCCGCGCCCGACCGTGTCCCGCCGGTGCCAGCACCTGATGCTGTCCCTGATCACGGACAAGGAGTACCGGCTGTGCTCGGAGCGCTACCGCATGAAGGACCTCATCACGACGTCGTCGTCATCCTCGGCCTCAGGGGCCGCCGCCAAGATGCGCGACTTCGCCGGCCGCTACGTGTTCCCGTACGACGCCGAGGACATCAAGGCGCACAAGTGGTTCCGCCACATCCCCTGGGAGCGCCTGCACGAGCTGGAGCCGCCGCTGGTGCCCAAGCTCCGCGCCGTCGACGACACGCACTACTTTGACGACGGCGGGTCTGTCAGCGACGGCAGCGAGAGCGAGCCAGAGCCAGAGGCCGAGGGGCAGGTGGGGGGTGTCAACGACGGCGCGGCCGAACGCATCCCAAACATGCTCTTCCCGTCGCCAGAATACTCCCTCCAGCAGGCCACCACCGGCTGGTCTCTGGCCTGCTACCAAAGCCCACCTGCCCTGACACACGCCCATCCTCACCCTCCTCATCCAGACCACTGCGGTTACTTCCAGAATTACACCTCCACCACCAACGAGCAATACTCCCTCCCGCCCCCGGCCCTCCCCTCCCTCGAATCACCCGTCACCCCAGCCCACTTCCAGCCCGCATTCCCCGTTCCAGTTGGGCCCCCCTCCCAGCAGGAACACCTCACCTTCCTCCGCCCGCTGCGCTATCCCCTCCAAACCCTCGCCCTCACGGCCCTCGCCACGCCGCCGCACGACAGGGACAGCAAGCTGCACACGCTGGACTTGTTTCTCGAGCACGTGCCCGACGCGACGGGTGCGGAGCGGGCGCATCTGCGCGAGTTTGTGAGGCGGTTTTGTTGTGCTGGCGGTGGTGGTGGTGGTGGGAACGGTGGTAAGGGGGGCGGGCGTGAGCGGGAGCGTAGACGGCCGCGGGACAGGCTGTTGAGGGATGAGGGGACGAGGGGGGTTGCTATGGAGGTGAGGAGGCGGACTGCGTTTTTGGGGTATGAGTGGACGAGGATGAGGAGGGACGAGGAGGAGGAGGAGGGGGAACAGGGTGGGGGGGTTGGGGTTGGGTTGGATGGGGAAGGTGGTGATAGCCCTGGTGGTGGGGGGGATGAGGAGAATGAGGTTGGGAATGATTTTGAGGAGGGGCGTGCTGGCTTGGGGGAGGGACATGTCGGTGGTGAGCAGGGCGGACAGGCGCAGGGCAGAGGTGGGTTCCGGGGCTGGGGGGGTGATGGTGCGGTTGTGCGGGCTATGTATAGCGGTCCATGGAGTTTGCGGTGAGGTCGTTCGAGTTTGGTTGTGGAGGAGAGAAATACAACTAGGGTGAAACGCCAGGCTTTGTGTCTGGTGGAAGTAAGACGAGGAAGGACTTGCATCGATAGAGCGAATAGTTGGATATTGGGTAGTGAGTTGAGTAGTAATAGAGAGTATCGACACTACGGCAGGGTTGCTTGAGTCAATATCTGTGTGGCGGAGGTATGTTTAAGGGACTCGGCGTATGCCTTCATAGAGCGGAGGGGGCGGTTCAGTTGGGTGCAACAACAGAGGTGGCTGTCTATCACCGACGAGAATTCGGTGTTCTCCCGTCCGTTGCCCATTCTCTCACGCCTATCCAAGAAGCCTTTATCCTTCCTTCCGTTGCTGTTTCTATCACCGACGAGAATTCGGTGTTCTCCCGTCCGTTGCCCATTCTCTCACGCCTA
>MU854341.1:186015-213614 GCA_033296685.1 Parachaetomium inaequale
TATCCAAGAAGCCTTTATCCTTCCTTCCGTTGCTGTTTCTATCACCGTTATATCTAAGAACCAGAACGGGGTGGGGGGGGGGGATACGGTCATCAAAACATCACATTCATACCAACTCCCTCTCATCGGTCCGTGTTGTCTCCTTCCCAGTCCCCGACATCTGTTGCTAATTTTCTCGCCGCCGCTATATCCAAGGACTAGAACATGGAGGAGGAATAACTTCATCAAACATCATCCTCAACCATCTCCTCTCGTCCCCCACTCTTGTCTCCCTCCTACTCTCAGACGTCCGTTGTTGTTTATGTCGCCGATATCCAAAAATCGCACAGCTATAGCCAAGGTCTGAGAGAAACAGTTATCCAACACCACCCCCATACCAACTCCGTCTCATCCGTCCTTGTTGTCTCCCTCCCACTCCCCGCATCTGTTGCTGTTTCTATCGACCGCTATATCCAGGACCGGGAGAACACAGCCATCCAGCATCACCCCGGGCCCCATGGTAACTCTCCTCATTTCCCCCTTCCCTATACCAACTCCCCTGATACCAACAGCCCTCTCATTCGCCCTTGCCCTCTCCCTCCCCCTTTTCCTCTCCCGCCGCAGCAGCAACAAGCGCCTCCCTCAACCGTGCCAACGCCTCCATAACCGTCGCCTCCCTGACCCGCTCCCGCGGCCCGGGAAACAGAAACGGCCCCCACGCCCTCCCCCCTTCAGGGCCCGCAATCCCAATGTACACGGTCCCGACGGGCTTGCCGTCCTGCTGGTCGGGCCCGGCCACGCCCGTGGTACCCACGCCCCAATCCGTCACCGCCTCACCGTCATCCGGGGCGGTGGTTGCCCGCCGCGCGCCCTCAGCCATCTGCAACGCCACATCGGCGTGGATCACCCCCTCGCGCGCGATTAGTGCAGAGTCGACGCCGAGCAGGGATTGCTTGAGCGGCGTCGCGTAGGAGACGACGCCGCCGCGGACTGCGGCGCTCGCGCCGGGGACGGAGGTCAGGGTGGCCATGACGAGGCCGGCGGTCAGGGACTCGGCGACGCCGAGGGTTTGGTTGGAGGCGCGGAGGAGGCGGATCACGTCGGAGGCGAGGTCGTGGGGGGTTTCGGTGCTGCGGGGGGTGGTGGTTGTGATGGCGGGGGTTGGGGGGGACATGGTGGTGGTGGTGTGGTGGTGTTTTGGAGGAGGTGGTGGTGTAAGTGGAGGTGGTGAGTTGAAGGGGGTGAGGCGGAGGATGGGATGGGGAGAGGGGTGATGATGGGAGAGGCCTGGGGAGCAGGTGGTCTTCAACGTGTCTTGTTTGATGATCCGTGAGGGGCCGATGAGGTGCTGATTCAGTGACAGCGACGCCCTGTTCAGCCTCACTGAATTAGGCACCAGTCGCCCTGGTTGCCCAAGGTGAGCTGCATGCAGCCTGGGGCGGACCATTGCCTGGCTGCTGTGTGCCTTTCCAGGCTCCACCGTCTGGGGATCCCTGGTCCTATCTGGGGATCTGGGGGACGGGAATCATGGAGTCAAGTTCTTGGGGTGCATGGTGGAAAGGTGGAAGTTTGTGGTGGTTTGACCAGAAGTGATGCTCTGAGCGGGGTTAGGGTTGGTTCATCCATCTCTCTTCTTGGTCTCGTTCCAGGCTTCCACTTGCAGCCCCCGAGTGCCCACTCACTCACTCTCCCTCCGAATAACTTCATCCACCGGGACACCATGGCAACGCTCGCCCGCCTCCCAAATGAGATTCTCGCCCTCATTCTGGGCCGCTTCTGCCTGCACTGCTGCGAAGCGCGCGAGACGCGCGAGACGCCCGACGTTTTCGTCCCCCCCTCCGGACACGACGAGCAGGGCGAGCCGACGTGGGACTGGGACGGCCATCAAGTCTTGTACTCGGCGTGCTTGGTGTCGGCGAGACTCCGGGACATCGCCCAGCCCATACTCTACCACGAGTTCATCCCCGGATACGGCCATCCCTGCCGGCGCCTCATCCCCTTCGTCCGGACCGTGGCTCTGCGCCGCGACCTCGCCGCCGCCGTCCGGCGTGTCCAAGTCCACTACGACTCGCGGGCCATCCCTCCCGGCGGACTCGGGGCTGTGTTCGAAGAAGCCGCACGTGCGCGCGCCATCGAACTGCCCGCCTTTCTCGCCCCGTTTCGACACCGCTGGGCGCGCGCCTGGCCAAAATACGCATACACACCCGCCGGCGATGAACTGATCACCATGCTCCTGGCCTGCCTCCCCAATCTGGCCCGCCTCATCGTCGCAGCAGCCTCGCTCTTCGGGGACATTCCCGCGTCGGCACTGCAAGCCGCCGGCGTCGAGAGGCTCCCCCTCCAAACCTGTGACGCCTCCGGGTACTTCGCCCCGAGCCGCGTTGCTGACATTCTCAACATGGCCCGACGCACACTGACAACTCTCAATCTGGACGGCTGCGACGCCGTGACCGTGTGCACGCTTGCCCGTGCTGTAATACCCGGCCTGCCGAGGCTGCGGAATCTCTGCATCACCAAGACGCCACTGACCGGCTCGAATCTCGCCTTGTTGCTCTCCTGCTGTGCCGGCCTCGAGTCCTTCATTCTCGAGGCCCGCAAGTCTTCCTGCCCGCTCGGCAGTGCCCAGCCAAGCGCAATCCTGCCGCCTGGCGCCGTCGAGCACCTGCTCGGGCACAGAGAAACCCTCAAGACGTTGCGTCTCGACTGCCACGTGCCCTATAGCGCTGGTCGTATGCCGAGCGAGGACGAGGTGCTGGTATTCCGCACCGACCTGATGCCCCAGCTGCGCCGCTTCCCCGTCCTGCAAGACTTGTTCCTCAACCTGGCCATCGTCTACGGCGGCGAGGACGAGGACGAGGAGGGCAGCAGCAGCAGTACTAGTAGTAGTAGTATTCCGCTGGACCAGTGCCTCCCTCAGTCCATCGTCTCGCTATCTCTGGCGGATAATGTGACGGCACCTCGGAGACTTGCACGCCTGGCCGAAGACCTGTCCCGTCTCCAACTCGCCGCCGCGAGCGGCGAGTTTCCCCACCTCAGGAAGATCAGACTCGACGCGGAAGAGTTCGTCGATGACGACAACCTGGCCGCCTTGTTTGCCGGCGCGGGCGTCGACTTTGCATACGCCGCCATGCCCCTCAGCAACGGCCTGTCGAGGGGTCAGCTACGGTTGCCACCGCGTTCCTGGGGGTTTGCTTCATCCTGATCTGACCCCTGCCAGGCCCCGGTATCACGAGAGTGAGGATGAATGTGCCGGGAATCAATAGCAATGCTTTTGTGGCTGTGATAGCAGACAGAAACGCTCGTCAAACAAAGCCCAAGCGGCGTGAGCAGCGAAGAAACCAACAATGATCAAGGCAAGAATAGTAAGTAGCCCCGGTCTTCTCAAGCGTCTGGAAATGCAGCTCAATCTTGTCCCCCATGGTTAGCAGTCCTGTATCAAACTACTCATTAACCTAACCTGAATATTCTTTAGACTCTCGAAAATATTACACTCAACACCACCTAACAGTTGGTTCATTTCCCCAATCACCGGTCGCTCTCCCACCTCAAGGTCCCCCTAATACAATGCCCTCACTGTTTGTTCGTTAGCGCCTAACTTGATGACCGGGGTCCTAGCAAGAATCTCGAACTCAACGGCAAAACAACGCATTTTGATGCGGAAAAAAGGTATGGATTGGGAGTATCTCTTTAAATGCTTCCAAATCCTCCAATTACCTATATTTTTATTGGTTGTTGGGCTGTCAAAGGAGAGGTTTTTGAACCTCGGACCAGGGCCCCTGTCAAAAGTGTCGCGCTAACAAACAAACAGTGATGGCATTGTACTAAGTAATAAGTGGCTCAATACTAAAAGCGTCCGGCTCATGACCCCTGACCCCCGACTCCGCAGTTCCCACAACCCCGTCAACCTTTTCACCCACCCCCCAGCCCCCCTGCTTCCATCCAACAACACTGGCAGGTCCGCTGGCTCAATGGCAGAGCGTCTGACTACGACTCCATCTCAAGACCATCATGATCTTGGTGGATCGAGTAATCAGGAGGTTCCAGGTTCGACCCCTGGGTGGATCGTTTTGACTCTCCATGCACCTGGGAGATCCTTCTTTTTGCTCAAACTAAGCTGTTTTCCTTTTTTTTTTTTCCCCGGCCTCCTGTCTCCTCCTTGTGTGCCTTGGCGACCACCAGTGAGTGTGCGGTAAAGCTTAACGATGACTTCCCGTCGACACCAGATGCGTTACCAAAAGGTGGCACTCTCTGTCAAGATGACATGACGGACTGTCTGATCTTCGGTTGAGCTCTGTCCAGATCCAACGAGAATCTACACGCGCTGGTCCGTGACGAACCTCTCTTTGTCAATGAATTCTCACTCCCCCCTCCTGGTGGCGTCATGTCTCTCGGAGGTATCGAGGATAAAACCTAGGTTGGCAAATGGTCTGACAGTGTGAAGTTGTGCAAAACGTGAAGCACTTGTGAGGTCATTACTGCGTACCTATACTCTGCCTGAAATTGAACCTCGCCACTTGTGTATATAGACCATTACCCCCGTGTGTTGTTGCTGGCTCGGCTTCTTCCCACGGGGGAACGGGGGCTCTCTCGGGTTTCGCTGGCAGCGGCCACGATTCCTCCGGCTCGAACCAACACAGCACTGGATCTAGCGCCGGCCACTCGGGCACAAAGAAATGAGGCCCGAGAAAACAAACAATAACGCGGGTTGATGAAGACCTCTGCATGCAGTGCAGTGCTTCTGACGGGGAAACTCCCCAAGACTGGACTGGATGGCTAGGGAGACACCCCGTCTCTTTGTATTTACTAGGTACCTTGTATGTTGACAGCTGGAAGCCATGTAATAATAAATATACTCCAAGGCAAAATCTTTGAGGCCAACCTACGCCAAACAGGGGAAGTGGCATCTCTCTTGGTAAACTCGTCTAGCAACCCACCGCGTCCCATTCTGTATATCTGCTGTTAAAAAAAAAGCTAGATACAGTATCCGTAGTCATTGCATTGTCTTTTAATCATCATCCCACGACAAAATAAATAAGAAACCCGGGACCCGGAACCCAATACCCACCAGATAACATAAACAACAAAACAATAGGCAACAACCCCCCAAACACCACCACCCCTACCTACAAGTTCCCAACCCACCCATATGCACCCCCACCCACCCCCTTCCCACTAATGCCCAACTTCCCTCGGTCAAATAGTCTCCCACCCCCCATTGTTAATATCCGCCTCGAGCTTCCTGGCAATGAAGCTCGGCACGCCATGGCCAAGCCACAAGTTCCTCAGCATCGAGTCGTAGCGCTTCTGGTGCAAAAACAGCTGGCGGCCAAAGCGCAGGCCCATGTCGACCTCGCCGTAGCGGTCGATGTAGGGCGCGTGGCTGAAGGAGCCCGAGCGGCGCGAGAGGTAAAAGACGCAGCACTTGCGGATGTTGATGAAGAGGCCGATGTTTTTCTGGCATCTAAACACGGACGTTGCGTTAGCACACTGTCCAAAAAGAAATGGGGGGGGGGCGGGGGGGGATGGATAGAGAGAGAGAAAAAAAACTCACCTCAGCATATGCTGCTGCGCGCCGCCAATCTCGGAGCCCCTGTGCGGGCCCTCCCGCAGCTCGCGCGTGCAGCACACGGCCTGGCTGCAGAACATGGCGCCGCAAAACAAGCAGATGGACGGGTCCGTCAGGTCCTTGCCCTTGGACGGGCACCGCCGGCGCGTGCACTCCTCGATGAGCGTGTCGTAGTTCTTGGGCAGCCCGACCAGCTCAAAGATGCCCGGGTGGCTGAGCACGGCCGACTGCGGCAGGCCCTCGTCGTCGCCGCTGTACGGCCACAGCGCCTGGTGCCGCACCCACCCGGCCACGAGCCGCGGGGTATCCGCGGCCCAGCCGTGCTGCGCGCCGCCTTGCGCACCGGGCGTGAGCGCCGTCAGCATCTCGTCGAGCGCCGGGACGCGGAGCGCCTCGGTGAGCCGCTCGAGCTCGCGCTGCTCCGGGTTGGGGCTGACGCGGCTGTTGAAGTTGACGCCGTACTTGACGTGCAGCAGCATGACGCACTTGCGCAGGAACGCCAGCGCGTACTTGCGCAGCAGGATGTGCCACGACTCCCACGTGTCCAGGCCGGGCTGCTCAAACGCCTTGTTCTCCCACATGGGCCGGTCGACGTCTGCTCCCGGGTCCGACGCACACTCGACGTCGATCTCGCAGAGCGCCTCGCAGAAGGAGACAAAGGTGGCGGTCGAAGGGTCCAGCTCCTCGCGCCGCGAGATGAAGCGGAACCAGAGCGCCGCCGGCATGTTGCGGGCGAGGTGGTAGGCCACCTTGGTGATCTCGGCCAGGTAGCACAGGCGGACCATGTGCGCAATCTCGTAGCCCTGCGCCGGGATGAGGCCAAAGACGCACTCGCACAAGAAGATGAACGGATCCTGGCTGAGCAGCGGAGGGTAATTGTTGGCCGGGAACCGGGTGTGGTCCGTCTCCTCGCCCAGATACTGCGTGATGAACAGCTGGCAGTGCTGGCGCTCGCTATCCCTGCGGTACTCGGTGTCGATCTTGTTCTCGCCGGACTCGCGCAGCCCCCCGACGGCAATAAAAGACGTCACCGTCTCGCTGAGGATCCGGAGCTGTGTGAGGACCTGGTCCGGGATCTTCTCGAGGAACGTCATGCCGTACTCGGCTTCCACACCGCGCTGCTGGATCTCCACCGCGGAAATAGAGAACCCTACAGAGCGCGCCAGCGCGTCGCTGCCATACAGTTCGTTGGGGTCCTGCTCGGGGGGCTCAAACTGGTGGCGGGACGTGATGCCGTTCTTCCTCAGCGTGTCCCTGAGCCGGCGATAGACGTTGACGAGCTCCCTCATGGGGGCGTTGGCATCAGGGGTCGGTCCGCGGGCGCCTTGATCCGGAGCCGAAACCATCGAGAACGTCTCACTAAACGGCGTCCCCGTTGAGATGGACTGGGCCCCAACGTCGACCCAAGCGTCATCCAACAGCTGCGACGACTTCTCTGCAAGGTTGTTGATCATGTGGTGCGACGTGTACGCAGCGAACGCGTTTTGTATCTGGTCCGGCGGCCGCGTTGCTCCGAGAGTGTAGTAGGCCGAGTGAAGCTGGGAGTCGAGGAAGGACGAGAACGGGTTGGACGGCACCAACGGTCCGGGATACGACTCCTCCTGTCCCTTCCAAATGATGGGCAGGAACGCATTGCCGAGGGCCTTGCAGAGCGGACACACAAATTCGAGCCTAGAAGACTTCTCAGGCGCATGCCGGGCGATTTGCTGGTTCTGCCGCCTCACGGTAGCTTCAAAGTAGGCCTCGAAGCAGTGGTAGTGCATGATGTGGCCGCAGCCAATCGACACGGGGCCGGCGCGAGAGAGCTTCGCAGGGAACCCCTTGCCAATGACCTGGCGCTCCGTCTCGAACGTCTGGCCTTCCTGATTAACCTTGTGAACCCTCTGCCTGTTCTCGTGCGCCACGCCAAAGGGCCGTATGTCCTCGGCGGACCGATCCAGGTTGTCGGGGGTATTGAACGCCTCCCTGACGAAATCGGGATCTTGAAAGTCTGTCTGCCGGAGAATGTTGCTCTCGGTGAAGTAGGCAAAAGTCCCGTACAGCCGCCGGTCGTCCGTGTCCTCCTGGCACAGGATACAGGTGCCTGACGGGTACTTCCAAAAGTCGCGATGCTCTTCCATGGGCGGCACGTCGTCGTCGTCTTCGAGGTCGTCCATCTCTCCCCAGTTGATGTCGCCCTGGTTCTCCATGAAGCTCTTCTGCTGGGCCTGGAACTGCGCCATGACTCGAGCCTGCCGGTCCAGCGCCGCCCGCTTCTTACGCTCCCGCTCCTCATCAACACTGCTGGCCGCGGGCGAGGCCGTGCCCATGCGGTCGACAGAAAGACCCAGACGCTCGTAGCTAAACTCGAAGCCTTTGGGCCTCTTCTGCTGCATCCTCCGGAGGATCGTCGCCACCCTCGGGTGGCACGCCTTGAACTCGTCCTTGGACGCTATCAGGTTCAACAGGGCCACGATCGTCTTGGCTTGCGGAGCATCGGGCATGAAGTTGCTGAGCGCCTGGTGGCTCAGCGCGGTGGCAATGAATGACGCCTGCGGCTGGTCCTCGTCCGACTTGTCCTCGGTAATGGCAATGAGGATCAGGTGCAGCACCACCTGCAAGAAGGTCTCGACACGAGTCGACGGGACCTGGGGGGTCAGGCGAGAGTACACGAGGGTGTAGAGCAGCGAGTAGTAGATGATCTGCGCAAACATGCCGGTGCTTGTGAAGCCGCTCAGCCCTGCAAACACGCCTGACGGGATGGGCCGCAGCTTGGGCTCGTAGACGACGTCTTCCACCGGCTTGCCCGTCTGCTTGGCCACGCACTTGCGCCAGGCCATCTCGGCCTCCTCGCGCTGGTTCTTGTTGTAGTGGGCGATATAGGGGTCGACATTCTCAATGTGCTCGGGCTTGAGCTCAAAGGTGCCAACATCAGTCAGGCCCTCTGGCGCCTTGAAGGTCGTCATCTCGTCCAATATGGTGTGGAAATCTTCCTGCTCCTGGAACTTATCCGGGAGTTTCAGGCAGATGTCCGAAAAGGACAGAGGCTTGAAGCAGAGGACGTGCGTGATGTCGCGGCGCATGGATGCAATGTGGGGGCCTTCGGCATCCTCGGTGGGGATGAGCGAAGTCCTGTCGCTGAGGAGGACAATGAAGAGATGGATCATGTCCTCGACGACGTCCAGGTGTTGGATATCGTCCTGAGCCTTGGCCTTTTGCTCAAAAATGCCCTTGGCCCACTTCTCCATGCCAAAGCGGTCGACGACCGAGGCGAGCACGCGGCTGGGATCGCAGACCACCAGAGCTGTCTGCAGCAGGAAGATGTCGCGGTGGTGCGAGACGTCCCGCTGGCTGACACCGCGGTAGGTGCCGGCCTGGTGACGCAGACTGAGACCGTTCCTCACCCACATGCCCGCCTTCATCTGGGCGAGCCAGGCGCACACGCGGAGCGGGAAGTCAAACGCCGCCATCAGGTAGTCCTCCGGGCCGTACTCGTCGTACCGCGGCATCGTCTTCTTGCCCATGGAGCGCGGTTTCATCATGAGTTCCTGGGTCGTGAAACTCAAAAGCGCCCTGAGCTGTTCAACAGGCATCGTCTTGCCGCATTCGATTAGCCACGAGAGCGTGTAATGGAGAGCGTGGTGGAAGCTGATGGGCTCCTCTTCCACGACAAACTTGACGACGTCAAGGTTACGGCCGCGGGGCTCGAATTCAAAGTCGTCGAGCGTCTTGAAAGCGACTTCGTTCTTGATCTCGGACTGGCTGAACCTGCCGCGCTCGGCTCCGATCGAGTTGATGATGACAGCCTTGGCCGCGAGGCGGATCGCCCGCGACACATAGAGCGAGTCCTGCTCCTTGACATTGCGGAACGACTCGGCAAACTGTCTGCAGAGCCTGTTGATCTCGCGCGTAACGAGAGAGGCGCTGATCCAGCTGTCCGTTTCGTACTCGACGTGCTCCCCGACCGCCCGTACATTCGGGCAGATACCCTGGTGCAGCTTGACGAGGTCCAGGAACTGCATCATGTACCGCTCTTCAGCCCTGAGCCGCTCTTGCACGTGGGGAGAGCCAAAGAGATACTTTAGATCGAGGAAGAAGTGGTACATTCTCCGGTTCGTGACGGAGCCGGTATCAAAGGACAAGACGGCGTTCGACGCCACATCCCATGGGTGGCCGACCTGCCGGGTGGTCAAAAAGGTGTACAGGATAGCCATCAGGCTGGTGAGGAAGTTGCCGCGCTCGACGATCTCCGCCGTGATGGAAGGGGTGGTGAGCATCTGCAGCGAGATGTTGATGATGGAGTGGTCGGGCTCGCGATCGCCGATGAGGTACAGCTGGGCAAGGGTGGTGTAGAGACCGGCAAACCGCAGACCGAGGACGCGCTTGAACTCGGGGATAGTAACCACGGTCGAGATGTACAGCGACCGCAGGTCATTGCGGACCTTCTTCCACATCCTAAGGTCGAAGAGAATCATCCAGTCAAGGCGGACTCGCTCAAAGAGATCCTCGGAAACCGGAATGTTCTCCTGCTCGACATAGCCGGCCGGCGTAGCCAACCAGTAGTGGCCAGGTTTGGGGGGCGGTAAGGCCTGTGCCCCTGGCTGGCCGGGTGTTTTGGGTATCTCCAGATGGGCTTTTGCGTATACTGTGGGAGCGATGAGGGGCTCGGCAGTATCAGAGTCAGACGGGGTGAGTTCACGTTCGCGTGCGCCACGGCGGGGAACCGGAGGCGGCGGCGGCGGAGGTGGATAGCCAGCAACCGTAGCCTCGTCCTCCTCCAGCGCTGTGTCCTGCCGCCAGTCTTGCATGGGCACATCGCCGCCCTCTTCCCGGGCATCGATCATCATGACATCGTCGTCGTCATCTTCGCCGTCTTCCTCCATGTCGCTCCCGGGGGTGTTATTGTCTCCCTCCTCGTCGTCCTCCTCGCCATCGTCGTCGCTGCCATCGCCCGCCGCGGCATCCCGGCGAGCTGTCCGAGCCGCCCGAGCCGCCTGGCGAGCCTGGAGTAGAATCCTGCCCTGTTGAATATAAAACTCATTGGCCTCCCGATCTTCCTGATCAATCAACTCCTCGTCATCGATGCCGCCTTTACCGACGATGGCATGGCTCGCCGGGCTTCCCTTGCGCCACGGCTTGAGCATCTCCTCGCACACAATCTGGCGCAGGAGCTGATGGTCTTGGCCGACACTGCATCCGGAGATGTCCCTAAGCCACTCAATCATGGTGCCGCACATCTGCTCCCTGAACGTGTCCCTGGCGGAACGGATCGTGACCGTGACCCTAATCCTCTCGAGGGTGGTGGCTACCTCGATGAGCTTCTCGATGCTCTTGTGGTACATCAAGAGGCTCCTGCCAACGCCGTCCGTCTCGTAGGCCTTGGCCAGGGCATTGGCCATGGTCGTGCTGCACGCGCGAGCCACCTGGTCCCGGACGTCTGTGATGGTGTGCTTCTCGTCGTTCCACAGCAGCACGGCGTATTCCCCTGGCGACTCGGTGTCCCCGCCGCAGTATGTGGATGACAGCCTCGACATTCTCTCGTCCTGTTCGATGGACTCGACCGTCTTCGTCTGGCGCAGCTGCTCGGGCGAGCACGAGATGACGTCGCACAGGTAGTCGAAGACGCGGCCGATGGTCATGCGGGTGCTGGCGACCAGGTCTTCGGGGAGCGCGGCCGCTTCTCTGCCCTTGCCCTTGCCCTTGCCCTCGCCCTCCCACATCGAGTGGATGGTGCAGAACATGGGCCGGTTCCACGCCTCGGGGTCCCCGCAGTCGCAGCACCCGCTGTTGCCGGGCGAGATGCTGATGCGCACCATGTGGCCGGTGTGGTCGGTGGCGTCGAAGCATTTGCTGCACAGGCAGCAGGTGTCGTCGGCGCTGCATGTCCTGCACGCATACGAGGCCTCGCCTTGCTTGAAGATGTGCCCGCAGGCCTTGCCACGGTTGGCTTCGGTGTATTCGGCGCCCTCGACGGCCCCCTGGGCCTCGCGCAGCTTGAGCGTTCCGTTCCGCGCAGGGCCGCCGGTCGGGAAGAACAGGTTCATGTAGTCGGACTTGCCGCCTGCCATGCACCAGAAGAGGGCCGTCAGCAGCTCGCGGGCGGCGTCGTCGGTGTAGCGATAGCCGTGGCGAACGGGCAGCTCCAGCAGCAGCTGGCAGAGCTGCTGCTCCTGGGTCGACATTGGTGTCCCCATCGTGGTCGACGAGCTAGACAAGATTTGCAGTCATGTGCGCAGGACGTTGTCGGTAGCACCGTGAGGGTGTCGTGCAAGCGTTGGGATCGAGAGGCAAAAAATCAGGATGCTCGGTTGGTTGTTGGGTTATCGGAGGGCTGATAGAGATGGATGGGACGACGAAGGAGGGGATCCCATTAACGTGGGGTGCTTGGCCCGCTCAGCTTGACAAGCAGGAGCAAGCGTCAGTGGCGTGTTCCAGGTCCTCCAAGCGCCGGCCAGTTCACAGGGGGTGATTGAAGAAATAGCCCCTTTTCTCTTGCCGGTTCGTCGATGAGATGTTGCTGAAGCTGGGGAAAAAAAACTGTCTAGATAGAACACGATGATCACCTCGGACGGCAGAAAGTCACAAGCCACGCCTCCCTGAACAGGCGCTGCTGCAGTGGAACAAAGCCCGCTGTGGCGGGGTCCCTGCAGGGGGGTCTTGCCTCGGTGTAGCGCCTATGAACGTGCAGAGATGCCAGGAGCTGTCGGAATGCACACCGTCATCCATTTCGCCTGGCGAGTCGTTCACATCACACAACCATTAGGTCATGCCCCAAAATGATGAGCTGGACGACACCAAGTATGGAGCCATAAAAGCACAAAGCACCCTTCCAGGTTGCCAGCCCGAGAGTTTGTCGCAGAGAGGCTCTCTCAGAACTGAAACCGTTGTCGGCAAGCGAAGCTCTATTCTCTACAACCATCCCCAGAACCGAATGTACACGGCCGAAGCTCCTATAACTCCGGGTCGACGCAACTTCCTCGTGGTTTTCGTGGTGTCTGTCCTCCTGAACGCTGCTTATTCGTCATCCCCGCCCTCGACGTACTTGTGCCGGATGTCCTTCCATTGACGCTGTTCCCTGCTGTCAGCATCTGCGTCGAGGAGAAGTGATTTTGGAATATCCATACCCCCCTGTTGTGGTTGTCCCAGACCTTGTTCATCAGGTTGTCGTAGCCACTGCATGACACTCAGTACTGCGTTGCTCCCATCGGTTCCAGGCTCAGGCGGCCACGTACAGCTCGAAGGCGAAGGCGCCGGCAAAGACAGCGCCGAGCATGGTGTAGTTCCTCCGGAAGAGGGTGCTGGTGACGAGGGTTAGCTTCGAGTGCGGTCGGCGGCGGCTGCTCGGACGGGGACTTGCTTGTAGAGAGCGGTGGCCTGTGAACGCCCCGTTAGCTGTCAGTTCCTCGTCGCCTGCAATGCTGCAGCATGCTTTGAACGTACCATTTTGACGGTGGTTGGGATCCCAATTGAGCGCGGGAGCTGGACTGGCGTCGTGGGTGGGTTGGCAACCTGAAGCTGTTCCTGAATGTTTGCGCTGCGAGCGAGCAAAAACGAGCCACTGATTGAAGCCGGAAAGGCCGCACGGAAGTATCCGGGCGCTGTCTTGATTGGCCCGAGCTCTCCAAGAGCCCAAAAGCTTGGCATCGCCTGTGATGCTGAAGCCCCGCCAACCTCAACTCCGCGCTGGAGATGCTTGCCGCTTCATGCAGCGCTTGAGAATTTCGGGGTATTCCCAATAGCACAGATGTGCTAGAAACAAATATCGGGCTGTGGACGGACTCTACACCACCTACCAACATCACACCACGACCATTTTTCATCAACTGCAGCTCGCTGCAGACGAACCCCGACTTCTTTGACCGGCCTACATCCCACCCCACATCCGCCATGGCCGCACAACCAACAGCATCGGGCATCGTGACCGACGAAGCAGGCGAGCGGCACATCCCCGAGTCCAGACGAGCCGACGGCAGCACAAGGAAAGCCATCAAGATCCGCCCCGGCTACCGCCCGCCCGAGGACGTCGAGGTCTACAAGAACCGGACGGCCGAGACCTTCCGCAACCGCGGCAAGGGCCCCGTCCCCGGCGCTGAGGGCCTGACAAAAGACGACAACAAGGCGGCAGCATCTCAATCCTCTGCCGCTGCCAACAAGAACGCCAAGCGGCGCGAGGCGCGTAAGAAGGCCAAGGCCGCTGAGGACGAGCAAGGGGAGGCAGCAGCAGCAGCAGCAGCACCCAACGCAAAGGAGGCCAAGGAGGAGGAGGAAGCCGATCCCGAGGCCGAGAAGGAGAAGAAATTGCGGACGCTGAAAAAGAAGCTGAGGCAGGCAAAGGAGCTCAAGGAGAAGAAGGAGACGGGCGGGGCGCTGCTGCCGGAGCAGATCGCCAAGGTGATCAAGATCAATGAGCTGATTCGGGAGCTGGATGCGCTGGGATTCGATGCTGAAGGCGAGCCCAAGGCTGAGGGGGCGGCTGCGGAGACGACGACGGCTTCGAGCTGAACGGAGGGATGAAGGTTGAAGAACGACCTTTCTATCAACGCTACCACTGATGCATGCGGCAGTGGCTGCAACCTATCAACCTACTCTCTAGCCCGCTCTTCGGGCCGCGAGAGACGACGAGTAGGGGGTAGGGCCGATTTCCTCCCTGCTATTAACGGAGCCTTGACTGTGCGCGGTCCGGTGTCGGGGTCTCGGTGGTTTCCGACTTTGGAGACGGCAAGCCTAAAGGCTCTGGGCACTCTAAGCTCCGACATGGAAACGGAGACATATAACCCCGGGCACGTCTGACCCTGCGGAGAATTTATGAGGCGCAGGGTAAGCGACTTAGGGGAGGTGTAGGGTCACAACTTTGGTTGGGGATTGCCAAAACGGAGGATAGCCATGTTCATATTTATGGACCTGGAGAGCTGTAGAGTCAGGTCTATGTCATCTCGGCGCCCACCTGCGTATATCACATGGCTTGTGTATGAAGCACAGAACATATCATATCATTCAACCACCCAATCAATTCCAGTGGCATCCGTGGCTTCTTGAGAGCGTCGGAGGCGGAAAGAAAGTGGGCGTTGTCATACCATCGAGGACCTGCCTGAAACCAAGCTTTAGGGGTGCGATGTGTAAGGGTATCAACGATCTATGTTATATCCAGATAGTACACCGTGATCCTACATACTATACAACAGACTTTTCGTCTCACGCCGGAGCCTTAATTGTCCCGTCGGCGGACGGCTGCTCGGGCTCAAACGTCCGCGGAATCAAACCGTCGGCCATCTTGATCGCACCCTCCATATCCCCCTTATTAAACTGGAAGAGACCCTGGATAGCGGCGGTAGAGGTATGCCTCTTGGGCACGTCCGCATTCTGGCTGTCGCCGCCAAACAAGCCCAGCTCGTCCAGCCTGTTCAAAAACCGCTCCCGGCCGGCGTGGTCCTCGTCAATATCGCCGTAGTAGCGATCCCACATCTGGGTCGCCTGGTACCGCGTGGCCTCGCCAATGCGCACCATCATGTCGACGCGCCCCGGCCGAATCAGCGCGGGGTCCAGCCTGTCGATGTGGTTGGTCGTGAGGAACGCGATCCTGTCCTCGCCAGCGGCCAGGCCGTCGAGTGCGTTGAGCAAGCCCGACGCCGTCACCGTCCGCCCGCTGTACCCGTCCGGGTCCCGCTGCCGGCGGTTCACCAGCGCCGCGTCCACGTCCTCCAGCAGCAGTATGCTCTTCTCGGGCAGCTGCGTCAGCAGCTGCGCCAGCAAGTCATCCGTCATGCCAATCTCGCTCAGGTTGATCATGGCCACGCTGTAATCCAGCTCGCCCGCCAGCGCCTGGATAAAAGACGTCTTGCCCGTCCCCGGCGGGCCATACAACAAATACCCCCTGCGGTACGGCACACCCCGATCAGTATACCACTCCTGCGCCTTCAAAAACTCCTTGACGTCCCCCACCAGCCCCTCCTTGACCCCCTCATCCAGCACCACGCTCCCCAGCGGCCGCTTGAGCCGCGGCTTCCCCAGCACGGCCCACTCCATCTTGCGCGCCGTGTACACGACCGTCTTGCCCTGCTGGAAGCTCTGCGCCAGCGCGTGCGCCTGCGTGAACACGTCGGCCAGCACGTGCCGGTGCATCCACAGCAGCGTCAGCGTCAGCGTCTCGTGCGGCTCGCCCGTCGCCGTCGTCGCCGTCCCGGCCTTCTCCCGGTTCACCGCGATGTACACGCCCGGCGCGTGCCGCACCATGTGCCGCCCGAACCCGGGCTGCACGCGGAAGTCGGCGTGTATCTTCCCCCCCCCCCCACCACTTCCGCTATTTTCGGAGGGAACCCCCCGAGGGTTCAGTGACTTGGTGCTGGTGACGACCGAGAGGTTGCGCAGGCGGGTCAGGCGCTGGGCGAGGAAGCCGCGGTTGTCGCGCGGCTGGGCGAGCCAGGCGAGGACCCAGCTGTAGGAGGGGTCACGCTTGCTGATCTCGATGTTGACGAGGAGCTGGCGGCGGAGGAGGGCCGCGCCCGAGATGAGGGCGCGCCGGCCGAAGGCGGCGGCGGCGCCCAGGCCGGCCAGGCCGATGCCGCCCGCGAAGACGGGGTTGGTGAAGAGGGCATCGAGGCCGAGGATGGACGGGGCTGGGGGGGTTGATGGTGGTTGGGGGGATGTGGCGGCCGGTGTTGGTGTGGGTGTGGTTGCGGCTGCGGGTGCTGGTGTTGATGTCGCGAGGAAGGGGTGTGGAGGTTGAGGGGCGGGTATTGAGGTTGTTGGCGACATGGCGGTCGTTGTCACATGGCGTTGCGCCGTTGTGCGGGTAGCGAAGCGGGTGTAGGATGGCGGATGGCGGATGGATGGCGATGGCGGGGAGCTCTCTGGGATGATCGCCGCCGAAGGCCTGAAAATTTAAGTGGGTCCGGGATACTTCGGCCGGCGATTCGGGCGACAAGACACCGATCCTCGCCGGCCCAAGCAAATCAACGGAATACAACACTTCAAAGAACTGGCAGAGTTGCCAGAGTTGCCAGAGTTACCACACAAGAAAGGCTGAAGCTGCTGCACATACGCCTTGTTACTGATGGCACAACTCTTCGTTGAGTAAAAAGTTGTTTGTAGTATACAAATATACAGACAGGGCCAGAACCGTCCCGGTGACAGATCCATAACCTTCCAGACCACTCCCTCTGCCCCCAAACCCCAAACACCGCCGAGCACCCCAGCCCCTTAACCCAATCTCCTCATCTTCGGGCTCCGAGTACCACCAAACTTGAGCCTCGTCGAGTCCGCCACGCGCGTGATCTTGGGCCGCAGCAGCTTGCCCTCATTCCCCATCAGCACCTTGACGACCGCCTCTCTGCCGGGCCCGAACCCGCGCAGGACCACCTCCAGCTTGTGGATCTTGTTGACCAGGCCCTTTTGGTGCATCTTGTCTATCGCGTAGGCGCCCAGCTGATACGCCGAGTCGTAGTGCTTGCGCCCGGACTTCTTGAACCCCAGGTTGCCGCACGACAGCGAGAGGAGCGCGTCGCGGTTCGGCTTGGTGAGCGTGATGTGCGTGTTGTGCTTGTGGCTGTAGATGTGGAAGTGGTACGGCTCCGGGCTCTCGTCTTCCTGGACGCCCAGGGTCTCGCTGAGCGACTCGGAATTTGCTTCGCTCGGCTTCAGACTGCTCCGCATCACGTTCTGCACGATCCGGTTCATGGACGGGCTTCCCGTGGCCGCATTCTGCTGCTGCGGGGTCCGCTGGGAAGGTGTCCAGGTGTTCTGGGTAGCGCGCGACTGGGAGAAGAGCCGGGTCCATTGCGGGACTGTCGGGGTCGCGCAGGCGGGTTTGGAGAGCGGTCGGGTCAGCTCCGGCGCCAAAAGGCGGTTTATTGTGAATCGGCCCATCTCCGCTAGGAATTGGTCATCCGCGCGACCTCGATGCCGGGGGAGGGGGTCTGTGTCGGAGGTTGCGACGGAGGGACTTTGGGCACGCGAAAGTCGGACACGACGAGCTGCTGCTGCTGCTGCTGCGCGGTTGATGGTTGATGGAGCCCACTGGAAATTTTGGGGTCGGAACTTGCCGCCCCCCGGGGCGAGAAGCCAGGGGTCCGCCGAGCCGGGAATTTGCCGGCTCTTGGCAAAGATTCTGGCGGGCAAAAGAAATCCAGGGACTCGGCTCGCCATCGCGCGCAAAATCATCCTCAACCACACCCGGTGCGCCGCCGCCCCCTCCCATCATCCATCCTCCATCTCCTGCCACGCTGGTCGCTTCTGTCGAGGGCGATCCGGCGTATACAGAATTATGAATTCCGCGCGGCACATCCACCGGCTCGCGCCGGGCGCCCCATTGAGGGCGTCGGGCCTGCGGAGCTCGCGGTGCACGCCACCCTCGCAGTACCGTTCCCTCTCGTCCCGGACAGCGCAGCTCAGCATCCCCGAGAGCGCGACATACTCCGCATCCACACTCCTCCGGCGACAACCGCTTCTGCGCTCTGCGCTCCCTGCCAGTGCCATCAGGCTAGACAGTGTATCACCGAGCACCGCGCGCTCGTTCCACATCTCGGCCCGGACACAGCAGAAGGAGCCCGCAGAAAAGGACGCCAAGACGCGACCAGAAACAAAAGAGGGCGAGCAAACAAAGGAGTCCGAGTCCAAGGAGGAGTCCAAGGAGGAGGCAAAGGAAGAAAAGGAGGGCGACGAGAAGGCCGAGGGCAAGGAGAAGGAGAAGAAGGAGGATCTCCCTCCGCCGCCACCCCATGGCGACAAAACTCCGTGGCAGGTGTTCCTGGACACCATGAACACCGAGCTGAAGGAGTCCAAGGAGTGGAACGAGTCGACCAAGGCCCTCGCCTCCTCGGCGAACGACTTTGTCGAGAGCGAGAGGGTCCGCAAGGCCCGCCAAGCCTACGAGGCCACCTCGGGCGCCGTCTCGTCCACGGCCGCCAAGGCGGTCAAGTCGACAGCCGGTGCCATCGGCAAGGGCGCCACTTGGACGTGGGAGACGCCCGTCATGAAGGGCGTGCGGAAGGGCGCGAACAAGACGGGCGAGGTGCTGGACAAGGCGACCAAGCCGATTCGCGAGACTGAGGCGTACAAGAACGTCAAGGATGTCATTGACGACGGGAGCAGCTCCCGGTATGGCGGGTGGGTCGACAAGGAGGAGCGCAAGAGGCGGAGGGATCTGCGGGAGCAGATGGACAAGAAGAACGGGGTGGTCAATGCAATCTACGACGAGGACCCCAAGTAAGACCCCCTGCCAGAATATTCTTGCGGTGCACCTACTAACCTCTGTAGTGCCGGCACCAACGTCACGCTCCACAAGGACGCCGCGTGGAAGGAGGCGTGGAGGGATTTCAGGGACCAGAACAAATTCGTCCAGGGCATCTTCGGCATGAAGTCGGTATACCAAGAGTCGGAGAACCCGCTGATCTCGACCGCCCGGAGCATTACCGACAAGGTTGCGGGTTTCTTCGCCGAGAACGAGACGGCCATGGTGATCAAGAAGCTCCGGACCATGGACCCGGCGTTCAAGCTGGAGCCGTTCCTGCAAGAGCTTCGCGAGTACATCCTGCCCGAGGTCCTGGACGCCTACGTCAAGGGCGACGTGGAGACGCTGAAACTGTGGCTGTCGGAGGCCCAGTACTCCGTCTACGAGGCCCTGACCAAGCAGTACCTCCAGGCGGGCCTCAAGTCTGACGGCAAGATCCTCGACATCAGAGGCGTGGACATCCTCCGCGCGCGCATGCTCGACCCCGGCGAGATCCCCGTCTTCATCGTCACGTGCAGGACCCAGGAGGTCCATGTCTACCGCAACGCCAAGTCGAATGAGCTGGCGGCGGGCATGGAGGACAAGGTCCAGCTCGTGACCTACGCCATCGGCATCACCCGCATCGCCGAGGACGTCAACAACCCCGAGACCCGGGGGTGGCGGCTGATTGAGATGCAAAAGAGCGGCCGCGACTACATCTGAGCGACGTGTATTATTACGAACCCGACGCATGCGCAACTCCCCAGGGGGGAACAGACGTCCAAGCATTTTGCGCTAGGTGCTGGTTTCTTCTCATTTATTGTGTTCTGTTGCCACAAAAACTGTATCATACGGCATCCGGGATCTTGCCGCCTGAGATTGCGGGGAGTTTTGGGATTGGTGGTATAGAGCAGGGGAGCAGGCGTCTTGATGCATTTCTACGATCAACACCACTCCGCGAGGGCCCCATTGGAGACGGGCGTGTTATGAAAAGTATACTGTACAATATTGAAGGGGTTGGAGGGGGATGATGGGAGGGACACGTCTCAACAAACGGGCGATGCATCTGAGGCGATAAATATAATACCCTAAACGGACAACTGACAATCTGGACAATATCAATCATGACCAACAGCAACCAACAACAACCCCTTTCAACAGCCAATCCTAAGCCTTCTCTTCCTCCCCCTTCTCTTCACCCTCCCCACCCTCTTTCGCATCAACACCCCCCTCCCCCCCCTTCCTCAACTTCCCCCTCACAACCATCAACGCCTTCCCCAACAAATTCAACCCCCACCTCTCCCTCACACCCCCCGCCCTCGCCGCCCCAAACCCAATCCCCCAAATCCGATCCCTCGGACTCGCCTCGACGATCTCTCGCTCCCCAGTGCCAAGCAGCAACTCCTTGATACTGACCCCCTCCGCTCCCCCTTCTGTGTGGACAATCCACCGCCCATCATCCACATCCACCGGCCTCGTAAACTTGAGCACGCTCCCCTTCCGCACGATCTCCTCGCGGTGCGCGTGCCAGACCGTGTCAGAGAAGTTGGACACCTGCCGCCCCAAGTCCTTGACCTCGCGCGGGTGGGCGGCCGCGAGGATTTGGGTGGCTACCGCGGGGTCGGAGAAGAGGAGGGCTTTTTGGTACATCATGTAGCTTTTTTTTTTCACGGGGTTATCAGCAATACTATTTATTGCTGTGGGTGGGGGTATATTAAGGGGTTGGGGTTGTTGTTGGAGGGCACTTTTTGGGGGGGGGGGGAGGATCAGGAAGGGAATTTACTGTTCGGCGGTTTGGTAGATGATGGAGGGGTCTGTGTCGTCGGAAAAGGCGCAGGGGTACCATTGGGAGAGGTAGCCTGTTGAGGGATCTGTTTCGCGCCAGAAGTAGACTGGGGAGGTGTTGTTGTCGTTCGTGTTGGGTTGGGGTTTGGGAGGAGGGGCTTTGGGTGTCTTGGTGGCTCGGGCGCGTTTGGTCACGCGGTGTTGGGGGTTGGAGCGTTTGGGCGGCATGGTGGTGATGAGGGAGTGTTGGGTTTGAGAGGGAGGTGGGAAGTCGAAGAGAGACACAAGAAGCTGACTTGAGCTGCTGTTGTTGTCTCTGGGATATATACCTCCCTCGGGATTTGGTCATGGTGGTGATAGACAGCCGCTTGAGGCTGAGGTGCTGCGGTCTGTCTTGGCATCCCTGGTTCGTCGCTGCCGGTGACTCAAAGCCGGGCTGATTATCCCCCGGGAACCTGAACCTGGTTTCTTCCCTCTGAACATGAGTTTGGTGGAGATGGAGGGGAATGAGACAAGACAAGAAACAGGGACAGGAATGGCCCGAATAGGGACAGGACCAAGGAAGAGGTCAAGAGGATGCGGAGCGACGCCCCGAACGCCTGGGCAAGACAACGCAGATCGGGCGCGGGATATTTTATACCAAGATCAACCTGTAAAACAAGAATTATACTCCTCGGTCATATTCCCAGACTGATGAGATAACGAGTGGGAAGGTCGTATTTGGATGGATGTCAAGTTTGCGCTTCGGTTCCCTTTAAAAGTGGGGGTCTCAGGCACCCGAGATCTGCCAGCGACTTCTCCCTCTGTCAACTTCACATCCCGCCCATTCGACAGGGCCATATTGTGCTTCTCAAAGTCCCTGCCTGCTGCGCTTGAGCGGGGAATGCCTCGTTGCACTCCGGAGCCTCAAACTAGGGTCGAGGCTGGGCATCCTCACTGCCGACCGCACCGTCGAGCCATGCCCGATCAGCCTGATTAAAGTTCAACTATGCGCGTGAACGGGCCCCCGCCAGCGGCCTTGCGATGATGGGCATGCAGCTGCAGGCACTCCCGAGGCACCATTGGCGAAAGTAGACGCCGCTCAGGGCTGCAGACGGCACTACTAATCACTTCTCACATTCTGACCACCAGATCTCTCGATTCAAGCGCCCCAATGGAGAGCCGGTCGAGTCTTGCAAGCTGCCGGAGAATCTCGTCCCTGTCGGGCTCAACCCGGAGCAGACCGAGGCCGATCTGGCAGCCGACCGGAGACCCGCATCGGCCTCGCAGGCACAGGGACCACGACAACAGCGCCGCTGTCGGAACATGCAGGCGGACATGCAGCAGACATGCAAGTGGTCGGGTGCTTGAATGCGGCCAGGTGCATGGCCTGCAGGAGGGTTGCCGGCGTGATCGCCGTTTGGCTGTATTCCAGCATCAAATCGGTGCTTGCCGAGACCATTCGGAGTGCCTCCTGTGCTGGAGTTGTTCTCTTTCTCCTTTCTCGGACTATTAACCTGAATCTGCGCTTGATATAACTATATGCAAGACCCCGAACTCTTCCTCTGAGACCCCCCCACCTCGTCGCTGTCAGCGCCCATTTGGGGTTGCACCACCTTCGCCAATCCCGTGACGCCAGCGATATATTGCAGCGATTTATAGGGATGCTTCCCAATGCAGACAGGCACATGCCCGACGTTGTGGAAACAAATCATAGACGAGGTCTGATGAAACCGTACCCCGACAGTCCCGGTACTTTTTGAACTCCGGCTCGGAGTCGAGAGAACAGGCTTTCGGCGCATGGATCCCCCTTCACCGCCGCTGTGATATTCCCACATTCGGCGACGATATGCACCTTCGTTCCTCTCGTCTTGCCGTGTGCGATTCTCACCCACATGGTGGCAGGGGCACGCAAGCCAGCCTGCAGCGGCTCTTGGCAGGGCCTGGGGGCGTGGGCGGGTTGGAAGTTGGTGGCGGCAAGGAGGGCAGTCCCTTGCCGCGCCAATTCATGACCCCCTAACGCTTTTGGCGCCTAGCGCTTGTCCACGGCCCTACACCGTCTCTTCTCTCTGCAAGCACTCGATCACGAGGGTTACAGATTCTTTTCCACGTATTCGTCCAAGAGGGTGTCTTCATGTTGCAATTTGACGACGCCGTCGCCAGACTGACCACCACAAACACTTGAGTTCGTCATCCCCGCGCTGACGTTAACCGCGGAGCTGGGCCACATTTTGTCAGAGTCTTGGTGGATAGCAGTCCCGGCTCTCTGGAAACAACGGCGTGGCAGTAGTGAAACCTGTGCCACTGACCAACAACTAGGCGCTGCCGTCAACTGTCCGTTTCTGTCCTCTTGCGCCTCACTGCTGCGGCTGTGTTTCCAGGCATCTAGACGGCAATCAGCCAACAAAGCTGCCTACACCGAGGGGCCGGTCAGTCTACACCTAGCCTCCTCCCTGTGGCTGCACAACTTGTCTGCTCTCACCACAACCTCATCCGGCAGTAATCTGTGTCCTTGCGACAATCCACACGCTGTTCCCGGTTCTTGGCCCTCTCTGTCCGACTGCCACAGAAAGGTAACCCCCACTACCCTTAGCCGACGCCGTGCCTGCTGACACCTCGCATAGCAAGTGCCGGTTCGCTGTTTGCCTGAGAGGGACGACAACCTCGCAGGCCTCCTGTAGTTTGTGAGAGCCCAGCTTGCCCACGACAGGCAGACGCTGGTTGAACAAACGCGCAACTGTGTGTTGGACAGCCAAGTTCCAGAGAAAGATCCGACTTGCTGCAGCCTCGCATCCGCCGTTTGAGTGACCAGGCGCTTCATTCAAGCGGGAAGGGGTCTGGCTCTTAAATAGCATCAGCCCTGCCAGTGCTGAAACTGACTTCTGTTGCTGCCACCTGAAGCTTCCAGGTTCCGGGAAACAACTGGCGGAAACTGAAGACCACAGAGGGGTGGTGCCTGCCGCTGCTTCCCTGCTGTCGCTGCTCAGACGAATGTTCCTTCCATCCCTGGCATTCTAGGTTGACTCCGACTTCGCTGAGCCTGAGAGCGACCACTGAGGAAGGAACAAGCCGCTGCTAGGCCACCTGGCACCGTTCGAGGCAATTCGCGTGGAAGGGGCGACGTTTGTCTCACTTCGGAAAGCCGCAACCACTGCAAACCTGCAACAAACCCTGGACAAAGCCTCCCAGCCTGCCAACCCGCTGTCCGCACGCTCTCATCGGATTGCCCGACCCGTGTCTCTGTCCCTCTAGGTTCCTGGAAGCGGCAGAAGCGTACATCGTCCCGCAGCAAGACGGGCCATCCGAGTTTTGGCCGATTTTGAATACAACCCGGCGCATCCGCCAGTTCGGCACCTCCCAGGATTAACCGCGGAAGACGCCCCAGCATCGAATCGACACTACGCCGGCCTCCATCATGGCCGACCCGTACGACGCAGATGTGGCCGAGGGGCCTGTCGGGCTGCCGCTGCGCCAAGTCCTGGCCAGTCTCCATTACGCCTATCCGACCGCCATCTTCGTCTACTACATGGCCACCTCCACCGTCGCCGTATGCACCCTGCAGACCAGGTCGTCGGAACACGCCCACCCGCGCCGCCGCCCCATCACGTGGCTCCTCGTGCTCGTCATCCTCACCTACTTCGCCCAGCTTCTCGCCCTGGGCATCCAGGGCGCTGTCCAGCACGTCTTCCCGTTCGCCGAGCAGGACACTGTCATCGGCCTCATGTCATGCGCCCTGGCGTTCGGCGTTGTCTTTGCCGGGCTCTCGGATGCGACCAACACGGTCTGGTATCCGTACATTGGCTCGTTCGGGATAGCACTCGTGCTGGAGCCAGTCGTTGGGGCCCTGTCTCTGATGGTCCGGCCTGCAGAGCCTCTCAAGTTCACCGACTTCTTCGACATCTCGGCCCTCGCTGTCAGGTACCTTGCCGTCATCCTAGCCCTGGCATTCTACTTTGAAGGGAACCGCAGCTCCCGACAGGAGAAGGGCACCGATTCCGAACACCAAAGCCTGCTCAAGACGAACGGCCATGCTAGCCACGACTCTGACTCGGATGAGCAGGCTGACGGGGCTCAGCAGAACGGGAACGGGTACGGGGCGACTTCGGATTCCTCGACTGATGGCAACCAGTCCTCTGACACGGATGACGATGACAACCCTTATGAGAGGCGCCAGCGGCAGGCGAGTGAGCAGATGGAGAAGAGGCTGAAGGAGAAGGGGAACTGGGTCACATACGCCAAGAGTTTTCTGGTACGTCGGCCGACTCCTGTCTGAACCAGCTCCTATGTCTGAACCCGTCACTAACAAGCACCCCCAGGTCTTCTTCCCGTACATCTGGCCCGTCAACCACCGCTCGCTCCAAGTTCGTGTCGTGCTTGTGGGGTTCTGTCTGCTTGCCATGAACTTCATCAACGTCCTGATCCCGCGCCAGCTGGGTATCATCATGGACAGCCTGTCCGGCACAAACGGCAAGAATCCCTGGAACGAAGTTCTCTTTTTTGCCGGCCTCAAGCTGGTGGCGTCCGAGGCCGGCCTCTCGCTCTTGCGCCAGTGGCTCTGGATCCCCGTTGAGTTTTACTCCTTCGGTGCTATTAGCACGGCGGCGTACTCTCACGTGCTCAATCTGTCGTCCGACTTCCACGACTCCAAAAGCTCCTCCGACATCATGATGGCGATATCTTGCGGCCAGAGCATCTCCAACATCCTCGAGTCGATTTGCTTCCGGGCCGTCCCGATGCTCATCGACATGACTGTCGCTTTTGTGTATCTCTCGGCAACGTTTGGTCCGTACGAGGGCTTCATCACCATCGCGACCGCCGCCATTTTCATGTACATCGCCACCCGCATGATCGCAGCACTCAAGGCGGCGCGCAGGAACGAGGTTGGCGCTTGGTATAAGGAGCACTATGTCCGCCAGGCGGGAATCCAGGGGTGGTCGACGGTCGCCAGCTTCAACCAGATCGGCCACGAGGAGGACCGCTACTCGCTTGCCGTCAAGGACCGCGTGGAGAAGACGCAGAAGGTCTACTTTGGCTACGTCCTTGCTTATGCGTTCCAATTCCTGGTGCTTCTCTCCGGACTGCTCGCCGGCGCCTTCTTGGCCGTGTACCAGGTCACCCACGGCCAAGCTACCCCGGGTGACTTCATCATGCTGCTGACATACTGGGCCCAACTGGTTTCTCCTCTCACCTTCTTCGCCGGCCTGGGCAAGAGTATCTCGAGGGACCTCCTCCAGGCGGAGCAGCTCCTGGAGATCATGCAGACCAAACCAAGCGTGCTCAGCAAGGAGGGGGCACCGCCTCTGCAATTCACCGGCGGAGAAGTCCGCTTCGACCGTGTCTGCTTCTCGTACGACATGAAGAAGGAGATCTTGAAGGACATCAACTTCACCGCGACGCCGGGCATGACGATTGCCTTTGTCGGCGCGACAGGGGCTGGCAAATCCACCATCCTGAAGCTGCTGGATCGGTTTTACGACGTTACAAAGGGGACAATCGAGATTGATGGGCAGGATATTCGAGACGTGGATCTCTTTAGGTAGGTGCTCCTGTCTAGAATTCTTGGATGCAGCTGACATGTTACAGTCTTCGGGCGCAGATCGGAGTGGTGCCGCAGGCCCCTATTCTGTTTGACGACACCGTCATGAATAACGTGCGGTATGCAAAGCTCACCGCGACTGACGAAGAGGTCTACGAGGCGTGCAAGGCTGCCAGCATCCACGAGCAGATCTTGACCTTTTCGGATGGTAAGATTATCGGCCCCCGAGTGATAACGAAACTGACAAAGGCAGGCTACCAAACCAAGGTTGGCGAGCGCGGTGTCAAGCTCTCGGGCGGTGAGCTGCAGCGGGTGGCCATTGCTCGGGCTATCCTGAAGAGGCCGGCGATCGTTCTGCTTGACGAGGCAACGAGCGCAGTCGACACAGAGACCGAGCAGAAGATTCAGGAGGCTCTGCGTACACTCTGCGAGGGCCGCACGACGTTTATTGTAGCGTAAGTGAACATTATCTGGGGAGTTACTGGAGCTAGACTAACGAACCCAGGCATCGCCTGTCCACCATCATGAACGCCGACCGCATCATCGTCGTTACCGGAGGAGAGATTGTCGAGCAGGGCAGCCACGAGGACCTGATCCGGGCGGACGGAAAGTACGCAGAGCTGTGGTCCAAGCAGATCTTTGTCAAGCCCAAGGACAAGGAGCCGCGCGAGGACAAGCCTGCCACCAAGGGGCGGAAGGCTCCGAATATTCTCAACGACCTGAGCGCCGAGGCCACCAGCTCAGAGCTTGCCAAGGTCAAGTCGACCCCAACAACAAATGGTCAGGCGAACGGCGAGGCGAACGGTGAGGCCGACGGTCAGGCGAACGGCCAGGCAGAGAGTTCCAACGCTGCAGACACAAAGGACCCCACGACACCAGGGCACAAGAAAGAGGTATGAGCGATAGAAACCCGAAGCATGCATGTATTATTATCCACATAACATACATACATACTTTGGCCGTTTCTATCCGTGCTGCCGCCTCTTCTAACCCCGCAGGCCTCACAGCTCAACCCGGGCGCGCCGGCCTTCACGCCCCGATCGGCCGCGGGCGTTGCCGTGTCGTCGTTGGCTGCGTCGAGCCCGACCCGGCATCCCCATCGCTCTATGGACGGCTTCTTTGACGCGCGGCCTGCGACCCCGCCGCCCGTCCCCGCTGCGCCGCCGCCCACTCCCACTCCACAAGTTCACTTCTTTGCTGCTGCGCCGGTGGTCATGATGCCGGCGTCGTATGCCCCAATGTTCCAGGCGCACCCGGTGTTTTCGCAGCCTGTCTTGCCGCCGCCGGCGATGATGAGGGGGAGGTTTGAGACAACGGAGGATTCTAGTGTTGCGGAGGAGGGGGGCGGAGTGGTTCTTTTGAAAGAGAGGCGGGTCAGGGTCAGGGTTGAGGAGCCGGAGAGGTCGGAGGGGTCGGATTCTTCTTCTTCTGCTTCTTCTGGCTTGGGAGGAGCGGGAGGAGGGGGAGGGGAGGGCCCGAGGTACCCGCGGTATTCGAGGAGGGTGCAGTCTAAGAGTGAGCCGGGGGTTTTGTTTGCGGGGGGGGAGGTGAGGTGTTCGTCTGGTGAGGGG